>JAQGAE010001985.1:0-19833 GCA_034696685.1 Julus scandinavius | reverse complement strand
ATCTCTTTTTGTTTGGCTGTAATTGTGTTTTAAAATTTCACCCATTGAAAGTGATAGGGTTGTGATCCAGCTTAAGGTATATTTTACACGCGCATTTTTTCAACAATTATCATTTAAGTTTTAGATAAAATGTTATACCGATGGTCACTGGTACGCCTTAAAAGTTGTAGTCTTTTATTCAGTATGTCGTGAGTTGAAAAAAGTTTACTAGCTTAAACTGCACCGATCTAAATTGATTAGGGAATGACATTCTTCAACTTCAATGGGCAGAAAGCCTATTGATAAACACCCTTATTTCTAGTCTCAAGTGATGATGATAAAACTAGAAATAGGTACAGACAGCACATTTCATTTCAGTGTACTCCAATTTCATTTCAAACAATTTGGCAATACAGTGAAAGTTTGAAGTATGGATAAGAAGATTGGAAAGGATGAAAGAAGATTCACCTATTGAATTTAGCGACCAAATTTTCCGAAAACGAACATACAATAAAAAGCACCTCTCTTCAAACTGTAACGCAATATGTGTCTTTTTTTGTATGTACCAAACTACCAAAGATGTACCAAATTATTTACAATAGCCTAAAACGAACATGATTACTCGCTTACTAAAGTTAAATATGACATAAGGAAGGGTGAACCATATATTGTTTTATATGATCCTGCCATTTTAAAAAGAATGATTCGCTTCGCAAAATATTCATAATGATTTCATAGAGATTTCAATCATTAATCGGTTCATTGCTTAATGCCAAGGACCAGCTATGCTCACGAGGATGTCAAGGCAATGTTGACTATTCCCCTCCTGTTGATAAATTGAAATGCATGGGAGGTCCTAGTAGATATTCAGTAGAACCTGTCTAAATGCATCCTGTGTAAATGAATAACCTCTCTAAATGCATAAAATGTGCCGATCCCGACTTGAGACCCGTGCAAAAATTAATAAACCTCCCTAAAGTAATAATGAATACCTTTTACTGGCCCCAATGATTTTGTAAGTGAATATCAACGATGGAACTGCAAAAAATATCAAACTAAGATGATGTTACCACTTAGATTGACACGTTCCTGGTTGGCATTGAACCACTCGATAAGTGCACACTCCATAGCTGGATATCTGACAGTCCGTAGACAATTAACATATAGGTTTGTGTTGTCAGATTTGGCTAGATGCTCAGTTGACTTCTTCAGTGTTCTAGAGATTCTGGCTTGGCTGACCTTAATCTTGTAATTTGTCTCTAGCCACTGTATGAGTTCCTCGTGTGAAGCACTCGGATGATCCTTTTTGTACTGTCCCAGGGATATACCGACAGAATCTGTCATTGAAGTGTACGTTGAACCTTTAGAGGCCATTTTTTATATAAGCCTACCCAATTATAACCAAATGCAAGAGGCAGTGAGGTGCGAGGCAGTTAATGTATTTGTACATGCACTAAAATGGTGCCCAATTGCTAGTGACTTTTCTAGGATTGAAAAAAGGGGAAATTCACTATTTGGCAGCTGTATGTGCGCATGTCTGCTGAAGAACCTGTCTAAACGCATAACCTGCCTAAATGCATACTTTTCACCAGTCCCAAGAGAATTAATGCATTTAGACAGGTTCTACTGTATTGGTTCTTATAATATTAACAGGTCATAAAGTAAATATGGTCAATGAAATGCATTTCGCGAACATATTTTTCTCAAACAAAAAAATTATTTGGCAAAGATCCAAAAACGAACGATTGATTTTGGATTCCTGCATGCCAATTAAGCAACGTTATAAATTGTAGAAGTCTTGAACAATGTTTCTAAAACATGGAATTAAAAACATATTCTCAATAAACCCGGGTCACAAATTGTACGTTTGTACAATTTGTCCATCCACAAATGTGAGAAACACATTCCGTTGATAAATAACCGCTCAGTTACAGCTGTCAAGCTTTAATTGAGATCATATTACTGATTTTGGGGACAAGAAATACGTTCTAGACTGTAAAAAAACAGCTGTCAGCATGGTGTGGCCATTGACAACATAACCAACCATAAGGTTCGATGATGATCGAAGTTGGTATATTTCAAAAACGCTAGCGAAAATTCGGCCTTCCATGATGAAAACAAGATTCGCGGTTAAAAATCATAAATGTGTCAACTTTACCTTATTGCCGTTGAAGTAACACAGGCCTTGACTGAGATTGAACAAATTGACAACTTGCGAAAGATAACAGTATTAATCAAGGTCAGGTAATAAACGGAACAAAGCACACATGTCATCCATCTTTGTTTACGGAACTTGTCCCGACTGTTCCATGGTTAGCAGCGCCATCTAACGGCGTCTTGCTAGAGTAGAATCCAAAAGCAAAAGCGCTTCTGCCAAGGAACCATTTCATGGAACTTCAAGGCGCCATTTTGTAAAAACATACCTTGATTAGAATTTTGGGAAGGCCCCTTTGGTTGAAAACTATGAAAAGTGAAATAAATTGTTAAACACAGATCGCACTTATAAAAACAAATAATAATCTATTAAGCTCTGACACTTCTTCAAAAATAAAAACACACCGACATTGATTAATAACTAATTTCGTATATTTTTCCTTTATAAGCATGTGCATTCCATACACTCTAAAATGAACTATTTCTACCGAGAAACAGGAAATGTTTATCAACAAACACCTTTGTAATTTGAATGTTTCCGTAAATGTTGATGGCAAAGAAAGGTATGAAAACAGAGTTGAAACAAAAACAGAGTGAAACAAAAACAGCACTTTTTTTTTCTTCAATTAAAAACGGGGCAGATGAAAAATGCTGAGAATTATGAACCCAAAGTTACGGACAAATGAGTTTAGACTGATAATGACGTACGTACGGGTAGACCGAGCATGAAAAACCACATGAATGAAATAAGTAAGAACTGAAGCTGAGTGCTTGGTCCTGTCAAATCGGGGTTTAAGCGGGTCTTAAACGCACAAAGCGGATCGGGGAAAAATTGCAGGAATTATAAAAAAAAATGTCAGCGCTACAATATGACCATAGTGTCGATGAAAATAGTGGCACAAAAACAGAGAGGAAAAAATTAGAACAAATTACGTAATATTAAAAATAAATTTTTCGTTGACGTGCCTTAGGGCCCTTTCGGCCCCTTCGAATTATAGCCATATTGAGCTAATGGATAAGAAGGGGGGGGGGTCACGTTTTCTGTTTACAACATTGCACAAATGGCCACAAAACGATAATCGCAAATTTAGCTCACCAGGACAGCTGCTGAATTGAACGAAGAGTTTTAAGGATCACGTCCCGTTTTATCAACGGGCATAAACTTAAAAACAGCCATAAAGGGAGAAAAACAAACTTCACGAAATGACCAACAAACCTTCAAAAGTAACATCTCATAAATAATCAGATAAGTGAACAGTTTCCCCAAAGTATAATTATTTCCATTTTACTCAATCGTGTTTGGATATAACAAAAACATACTTCCGTAAAAGTAAACAGAATTGATTATTCAATAACTTAAAAACTTTGTAGCAATACTTTCTAGAATAATTAATTTTAAACGAGGGGAAAATGAAACATACGTGATTTAAGTCTAAAAGTTACTTTTGAATATTTTTACTTGGCGAGTTACCATGGTCAGATGCAAATTAAGACAGCTCAAGAACGGCAAACTGATGATATTTCAATCAGATATCGCTCGTTACCTAATTTACACCTGGCTTTATGTACATGTGGAATGCGCAGAAATGGCTGCACAAAAAAAAAAAAAAAATTGCAATAAATGTCATGCCTGTATCAATATAAGTCCATTATT
This sequence comes from Julus scandinavius, assembly GCA_034696685.1. Lineage (NCBI taxonomy): Eukaryota > Metazoa > Arthropoda > Diplopoda > Julida > Julidae > Julus > Julus scandinavius. The sequence goes on along the minus strand of JAQGAE010001985.1, from coordinate 16,046 downwards.
TACAAATCAAGTTAATTATGATCGCAAAGATTTACAGGCGATCTAACGATTTATGTTTAAATTTTTTTTTCATTTACAAATGATGCAAATATTAATGGTTGATTTACAAATGAATAATTGTTTTGAGACTAAATTTTAAATTACTCATATCTCGAAAACCTTTTCAAATAGATGCTCCCGCCTTCGCTACACTTTTCTTTTACAGCGCTCGATTCACACACACTATAACATGCTTAATCTTATCCAATTTCTGGATTGCAAATAAAATGTATATGAACGAATTACTTAATTTACAAACTTCATCGATCTACATATAAATTTATAACATTTGGCAGACCTTGAGCGAACATTCCATATGCACATGACGGTGATCGAGAGGAATTCATCATTTTTTTTTTCAAATGTGAAAAAAATCATGCGAGCAAATTAAAAAGCGTACTGCAAAAATGCCGTAAGATGACATGCGAAGGAAAGCCACCAAAACACGAGGATGCGTGACGAGATTCTTTGTACATTTGTTTGGGGGCGGCAAAGCCGCATAGTTTTTGAAAGCCACCGGTCTCGAAAAAACGTGGCTCACAAGTTGGCATGCCATATAGGGGACAGCTGGGAAGTGTCCATAGAATAGAATAAATTTATCTGGGCAACCTCTGAAACGGGGAGAAGGAGAATACAAATTGGAATTTCGCACTGGAAATCGGCGCGGCGAACACGAGTGTTCCTGTTAGACAAGCACTACTTGCTGCCTAGAGACGGGAGGGCAAAGCTCGGTTTTCGGGCAATCCTTAGCGACTGGATCACCTGCAAAGCTGAACGCAAGCTCGCCACACATTTCTGATCTTGCAGAAAAGCTGAAAATGACAAAAACAAGGTGAGATTTACAGCGGTGAGAATGTAGCAGCATGCTCAGTTTCTGGATTTCTAACCTTGTTGATCCATGTTGAGTCCTGAAGGCACTGCTCCAGAATAACGTGCGACTCTTGAGTTGGATCGAGCGAGCGAATGCTATTCACCTGTGAAGAGATTCAATGGTAACATTTTAGATGAGCAGGGATTAAATGGAAAAAAATGTTGCCATGGAAAAACTAAAATAGTCTGGTACTTTGTAAACAACACTTTGGGACTTGTTATGGCAAGTATGTTGACCTGGAGCCAAAAATCAAATATATTTTGATAACCAGGGAGCTGATAAACAGACTTGGTTTAAGGAATAGAAACCCCAATAAATACGGCAGTGGACTCGGCTTAATGTGACCGCGTTGTTACGAATCCTCCATTCATTTTGTAAACTTTTTGTAATTGTGCGTTCGGGATTCGGTGATTCTGGTACCAAAACCGAATAATAACATTTTTCTTGATCACAGCGGAGCCCACTCTATAAAACTTTGGCCCTCTTAAAAGTTAATACACCCATAACTCGCTTTACGGCCTAGATAGTTCCAGAAAAGTTGGGCGTGTAGCGAAAAGCCGTATAACGAATCAATTCTTTCTGCATTGTGATTTTCATTTTTTTCCCTTCTTAAACGAAGTGAAACCCAAAAGTTGTTTTATTGTTAGCCAAATCCGAATTTGTTTGTGCAAATTGAAGTAACTTAGCACACTTTTTGGCCACTTTCTTTAATTACAGCATTTTTTTTTTGGGTCGTAAACCAAAAAAATTGCCATAATTATACAAGGATGTTATAGCGAAAGGCCGTATAACGAGTGGTCGTATAGCGAGGTATATGTGTATTTGTAGTTTGATACATAAATTAATTGTCATCCCATTACCTTGTTAGAGCACATGACAAAAAGATTATATTTCTGATGATGCATGTGTGTGTATGCCTGCACCATATCCGTGCACTCTGTGCAAAGAGAAAATTCCTGAAATAAACAAGGACTTGAATGAGCAAGGCATTGTAACAAGTTAACATCGCAATTACGATCAAACTAGTTTTACCCTTTCATCCAACTTTTTTCCGGGTGGCATCTCACGAAGATGGACTAGGCTAGTGTAATCATATAATTGCCCTTCGAAAGTTATGTTCCTTAATGACACTCTCTCTTTGGCACATGCCTAAAAAACATAAAATCCATTTCTTAAATGCAACATTTCCCAAAAAAAAAGTTTTTCGTTGGATTTATGACCGAGTAAAGCATTAAACTCACCTGACACATGAGTTTACCGCCTCCAGCAGCCGTGAACGGACGCACGCTTATGTTTGGAAAATGCTCCGCACAATCCTGTGTACAAATAATGCAAAATAAGGATCTAAAATAGGTCTCTCAACAGTTAGTAATTTAAAAAATATACATAAATACCCTCATTGCAGTGTTCCAAGGGATTTTCTTTGCTAACAGAGCCTTTTTCTTGATGACTATGCCGTCGATTTCATGTACGTGTGACAAGAAATACTCATCTAGACAAAAAAAGATGGTAATGAGCTACGGTTTATCACAAATACGGCTAAATATTTACATTTTATATCGGGTATTAAGTGATCAAATATCTAGAGACGGGGAACCACAACTGTTTATTTTTACGAACAGCTAGATTTGGCATGGATAGGAAGAGAAAAAGGAATATAGTCCCGATCAATTTTTGAGGGACTATTTTGGCATCTGCCTTGAAAAAACTTTTATAAACCGCTAAAAGCCAAGGTAGCCGACCTAGGAATCGAATCCGTATTCCCCAATTGAAATGCTGATATCGTAGCAACTACTCCACCAACATTAATCTATCAACAAATAAACTTACCATTTTCCTTGACAATTTCACTGATAAAATTCGGGTCTAAGACTTGACTTATTAAAGTCTGCAAGTAGACTTCGAAATTCTCCTTCTGCGTGAGGGATTCTTCATCATCTTGGCCTTTGTTGCCCTGATGCGAGACAGAAGTGACCCTTTGATAATCTTTCAAATATTCCACTACGCAGTTGGTTTTATCCCCTTTGACAACCAGAACAGTCGCTGGTTCATAAAATGACCGAGATCCCATTTTAAATCCAGGACTCTGAAAATATTAATTCAGGCATAAATCACATCAACCAAACTAGATAATTTAATTATCAAAAGACTCGAACCTTATCAAATTAAAATATCAAAACTAAATCCTAAGGTTTCACATTATGAACAACAACTAAAAGGTTATTGCTTACATTTGGTTGTCCCCTATACAGGGTCCGATCACCTTCTTTAAAGGGTTCAAATTTTTGAATAAGACCGTGGCCCTCGATCCTCCAAATAGGGGCATTGAAGAGATTCTTGTCAGAGAGCAGTATTATAAATTCGCCAGACTAATTACAGAAAAAGATAACGGATTAATGGTAAATCTTAAACTTTGGATTCCTGTTTAGTATCTAAATATCAACATTTTAACATTACCCTAAATCCTCCTTCCCTGATGTGTTTCGTATCATCTTTTCCTTCCGTGTATTTGCACAGTTTTGGCCTTCCTCTAAAAAATAAGTAGAGGACATAAAAAGTTACAAAAACCTTTATAAAAATGCTGAATAATCAAAATTAAACTTCATCCTTATGAAATATACACAATAAAGAAACAATGCAACAAATTTCTAAAAAAAATCTTCCAGGAAAAGAAAATACGAGTTTCTATCGGAAATATTAATCATAACTTTTCTTTGTATAAATGGAATTTGAAGCAACAATTAAAACTATATTACAATCAAACAACAGAAGGAAAATGAAGTTTAGTTGTTCTTATATCATAAGCAATCGACAAGAATTGAATATGTATGTCTAGTCTTTTGTAGATCTTACCTGGGGCGAGAAATTTTAACAGGGCTTCCTTGGCCATCATTATTTGGTTTTCCATCTGGAGACAAAAGACGTTTTCCTGGAGGCCTACCTCTGAAAATGGTGAAATCATTTAGCAAATTGAAGATGTTATGTTTAAAGAGTGAATGAAGATACGCGTACTTTCAAACCAACGGTTCAGTCGTAAAAAGCAAAATGCAAAAATTGCAGTTGCAAAGACCTAATTAAAGTATGTTCTCACTGTTTTCACTTTATTTAGAAATTACTTATTATTAAAATTACTCGAAATTACTTTAGAAAGACTTATTGGCAACGAGGGACAAAACCATTTCAATAATGCATGACTTTTACGCAAACATACTTGCGCATTATTATTCATCGTACTCATCATTTTTTTCCATTCAGTTAATAGTTTAGTGGTGATGTTCTGGCTCCTGCTTTCAGGAGACGAGGGTTTCGAACTTAAGTCAACAATCCCGATTGCGATATTCTTGCGAAAATCTGGACTGGTTCAACTAAAAAACAGCAGATTGTCCACCTAATCTAATTTTGAAAATGCCCCAATTGCTCCTGACATCATTTCCATCAGCGCCCTTGTCTTGAATAACGAATTTATGAAGATTTTAAGAATTTCAGCAGGTTCACGATTACCTCGGCCATCACTTCCAAAACAAAATCCACCCATGAACACAAGTTTCCAATATTAAGTGTCATCGACAAATCAAGAAAAGCAGAGATTCGGCAATCCCTGTTAGTTACCTTGGAAGACCTCCGGGATTCACCATTGCCGTGTATCCCTTCCGCCGACCTCTTAATCCCGTAGTACGTTGTTTCTGGTTAGCGCCATCATCGGATCCAGAGCTTGGATGCTTTGCACCCAATAGGTTCTGTAAATTTACCCAATTGGAAATTTATTTTTCTGGTTGTTTGTGTTATTTTGGTTCCTTAAATATGTCAAAAAGCTGCTTAAGACTTATTTCAAGTTGTTTGAAGAAGTATTAAGCTGTAAATTGGTAGGAAAAAATCTGATTTTGGATAATGCAAAGCTTAAAAACGAACGATTTGCAATGTTAAAGCTACCTTGTCTACTGACTTCCATGCCTGGTTAGCATCTGAATCGAATAGGCGAACCGATTTCTCCTCGGACTCTGAACTAGATGAATCTGGCAATTGGCTTTCTCCGTGTAATCGCAATTTCCCTAAACACGGTTGAATGAAGAAAGAGAGGAGATTACCAGACAAAAGACAAGAAAACAATCCATACAGTTAGGGTTTTAACTCAAAATAAACACATGTTTAGACTGGGTTTAGCTTGTTAACATGGTCTGGAATTTATCATCGAAAGGATTTATTTCCCATATTTATTAAATATCTAGCCTTTATGTGTACCTATTGTATATAATTATTTCTAAATCAATTCCTTGCTATTTTTCACAAAATTTAACATCCCTTGTGTGCAAAGGAGAAACCGAAACATGGCGGTGTAATAATTAATTGTTATTAACTGGTAATTAAGCAGTATCTGCCATTAAGCTAATATGATAGCAAATTTTGAAAGGAAAAATCTCTTGATTATATTTATTTAAATAATGAACCGGGGCATGTTTTTAGAAAACGGGCTATCATATTTATAAACATGCATTCCTTGTATGAGATTACTTATGCTATTTCTAAGTTTGGAGCTCACAAAAATATAAAGCCAAATTTCTGATTGAATTTCGAGCTTTGTACGCGGGATGTCCCAAAACTAAGTTACACAGGACTTTTATTCATGAACTGCTTATCCAATCGAAAAACGAAAATATATATTTAAAATAGAGGACCTTTTTCCATTTTTCAACATAGTCCTCGAGCCGATTGATGCACTTGTCCCACCGTGACACCAGTTTCTGTATACCATCGCTGTAAAAAGTGTTCGGTTGGGTATATACAACTAATGCCGAACTGTTTAAATGTTTTCATTGTCCCTCCTGAAGGACTGTCCACCAAGATACATCTTCAAGGGCTCGAACAGGTAAAAATCACTCGGCGCCAAGTGATTTTTACTTGCTCGGGCCCATGAGTGACACTGAGCAGTTCGGAATAGGTAATATACCCAACCGAACACTTTTTACAACGACGGTAAACAGAAACTGGTGACACGGTGGGACAAGTGCATCGATTGGCTCGGTGACCACGTCGAAAGATAGAGAAAGAGCCTCTCTTTAAAATGTATATTTTCGTTTTTCGATTGGATAATCAGTTCATGAATAAATAAACGGTGTAACTTAGTTTTGAGACATCCCTCGTACTTCGAACAAACAATCCGCCGGAAGATTTCCTGCCGGCAAAACTTCTACTAAAACTGTGCCCGGTAAATCCGAAGAAAGTCGTTTGGATGAGTTGGCAAGCAATCTTAATACTTTTTGTTTAAAAAGCAATGAAAATAAAGTAAAACAAAACTGTTACAGGGTTACAGACCACAACATCCACCACCAACCACCACCGGATTGTTTCGGTCAACAAGGACCGCTTAGACAGGCTGTACCTAGGTCATGGTTTTGATGCAACTTGCTTTTGTGATATTAACAGCAACACTTTTTCACATTTCAAGACAAAGACGCACAAACCTTACAAATTTGGACAAGTATCGCAAAAGGTGTGTGCCACAGGAATCCAATCAACTTTTAAAAAATGAGCTTTACATTTTTATTATAGATATGAAACAAAGTAACAAGATTTATGGTTACAAGTTTTGAGTTAGTTGTACAAATACAGCATTTTCTTGCACTTGTGGTCACTCTAACAAACACCATGAATCAACGCTTATATAATCATTCCAGACATCCTTTTTTGGCTTTGGTAACAAAACTACAAATAAAAAAAAAACGAAACAGAAAGAAAAATATGGTGTACTATTTTTTTTTAGTTGTCCATTGATTGAAAACTATGCGAAATGTATTCCGTAAAGATGACTCGACAAATAAAAGTGCAAAATCATACGTGATGAGACATTGATCTGCTTAAATCTGTTTTGAAAATTTCTTTTAAGTTCTCTTAAACAAGAATGGGTTAGTGTTACAGCACAGCTATTGATTTTAATGACTAAATAAACATTTTTTAAACAATTGCATCACCCAAAATCATATAATTCAGAGCATTCTACGAGACTAAAATATGGGCTTTCTCAATGCCTTTTTTATCCTTTTTACAGTATTGTAGATTATTTAATAGCCTCTGGTCACTACATTTTGTAATTCGCTATTTCTCCGAACTTTGAAAGCAAAACGCTAGCACTGCTGACATCCGTCGTCGGTTATCATATTTTTACTATAGTAGGTTTATTCCTCGGACAGCCTTTAACGAGCCTCCAACATTGCACTTAAAAGTCCTAGCAAGGTTGAGATTGTCTCGTAAAGTTAGGGCTTTAAATTCAGGAACATTAAATCTGTAATTCAAAAACTGATTAAACTAATAGAAAATAAATTGAAATTTTGAACGTAAAATCAATGTGTACACTATACGCTCGAGTAATTTCTTGAATTTCTGTAAATGATTTTAATTTACGGTACCAACATAACGTCGCGATAAGCGCATGTGTTGCAATGACCCAACTCGAGTAACAATTTGAAAAACCTCCATAAATATATTTCTCAAAGACACATTCAGCAAGATCTACGATATATCCCATTCAAAAACTTAAAAAATCTAAGCCTACTATATATACATTATATATGCACCTTTGGTATAAAAACATTTTTCTGACTATACGATGAAGTCAGATTTACTTTCGAGGAATAATTCAACGAGTGTTTCTCAATTAGGACAGCGCCGACACACATTTTTACATTTTCCCGATCGACTAAATTATCATAGAAAAAAAAAAATGTTGGGAAGATGGAAATCGCTAAATCGCTAAATTATCATTTAAAAAAAAAAAAAATTCATTGTTTGGACGACCATAAAACGTTCTACAATTTAAAGATCACACTTTATTTGTACCGTATTTATATAATGAAGAAACAAGAGTTCTTCTTAAGACCATAACAGGGATGATCAAACGTTCATTAAATTTTAATGTTACGATTGCACTCTCTTTTTTTAATTATACAATGACAATTGAGGTCAGTTCCGACCCGAATGGTCAGGAGTAATAATAAATAAAAGATATACTTTTGAAAAGGTACGGTCCTGATCGACCGTAGAAGAAGTATCTGACCGATTGCGGATAACTAGGAAAACCACAATCGAGGATATAACGGACACGGGAATTTCCGCTATTTTGCACTTTTTTTTTCCAATTCTCGGCGATTTCCTAGAAAACACAAAATGAAGGTAACAATCCCAAAATGTACTCCGGCAGTTTTCACATTCCGTAAACACACACTGACGAATCAATGGGCAGTGTAAAGAGCTCCGTTCAAATAGCCTGACTGAGCAATAATAAATTGCATGTTGCGCCTACTTAAAGCACAATTTGAAAAAATAAAGTTCAACGACGTCGTATTAAATTTGGAGGAAATACGTCTTTGAAGTCGCTACGTAATGCTCGCACTCAGCTTCTTTTTTAGCTTAATCACATTTTCATAGTCCTCGGTGGTTAGCTTGTATATTCTTCCCGTTTTGGTGCTGGGTGGCCTGCAAGCGTAGCAAATGCTTTCCACGGGTAGCCATTCCGCTTTCAGAGCTTCGGACCATTGAAAATTGTTGCCGCTGCCCAAGCGCTTCATCAGCTGGATTTGCACGTTGCCTTCTTCCAGGTGTTCGTCGGTGACTAGGCCCAGCTGTAACACATTGTTCACAGTGGCCGCCACGTACTGGCCTCGCCGAGCTTGAATTCCATGCTGCCGCGGACTAACATCGGACGTTGCTGCGACCCGTACAGGCAATGCTGTTCATATATAATATCAATAAAGCAAGCTGCATCAAAATGTGAGCACTAGCTACATTAAAAAAACTAGGAATATATATATATATATAGCGTCCAGGACTTAGTGGAGGAGGAGGAGGAGGTAACAGCCCCAAGCAGTGCCCACTGTGAAAAAAGGACTAATCACATGGATGAGTGCATCAAACTTGTAAGATCATAATGAAAACAATGGTAAAACAAAACTAAAGTGAACTAACTTTTCAAGCACTTTCAATTGGGAATTAGCTTACGTTCAAATAAATATTGCGGGAATTTTGACTGCTGCTCGGCCGAACGTATCTTTAACGACTAAAGCATAGTTACGACAAATATATTCGCATATCAAAGAAGAAGAAGAAGAAGAAGAACATAAGTTTTTTAAGCCGCAAAATTACAGCTGTCCGTCATAAATGATCAATTAACGCAATGTTTCGTTAAGTTTTGCTTTTAAGGTTTTCAAAAAAGGGGATATCGTTCGTTAACCCGCTGTTCTGTTAAATTTACAGTATTCTGCTGCTCAGGACTTTTTGAATGGCTCATCTATTTTTGCATTTTGTAAAATCTCGATCCATTATTATTTGTGAAAAAAAAGAATAATGTGTCCGCTAAGCTATTGTTACGTACTGCTCGGCAAGCAAAAGTGTCTTAAGAAATCTCGGCGTATAGAATTTTTAGGAGAATTGATATCGAATCTCGAGTTAAAATTTTAGAAATTGATTACGACGCAGCAGATGAAATCATTAATACACAACAAATTCAGCAAGGTGCACAAATAGCGGGACAAGACAACACTGGAACACGAAATGACAGGAGTAAGAAGGCAGTGTCAAGAAGAGTTCTTTCAGCACGATCCTATCAAAATACACGTACAGAAGACAGGCTATAAATTAAAAATGTCTTATCGTAATAAAAGCAATTAAATTTTTGGTTTACAATTCCGTTTAAAATGCTCGCACGAATTAAAGGAATACTCGTCCACAAGTTCAGAAAATCGGTAAACTGAACTATTAAAACCGATCACGGTACTCTAAAATGTGCCAATTTAAAAGTTTTCCTCATAAAACAGCAGACATAACAAGCTAGATAATCGGATCAATCGGGTTAGCCCACGAAATAGACTCGAGCTAGCCTAATCTAAGAGATATCAAACTCCCTACATCATTCCACTAGTCCTACGAGTGGAGAAGCCTACGTAAGGTGCTTGGTATCAGACAAATGATAAATATGTAAATTAAAGACTAAGACCACTTACGTTTTGATGATTTATGCTTTTTCTTCTTGGCAGATTTTTCTTTGCACTTTCTAGAGGACGATTCTCTCCTAGGCAACGCCAGATCAAAGAATTCTTTATCGCTGAAGTCGCTTATTTCCACATCGTTTGACGGCGGGTTGGACTTGACTGGAAAAGACGCCGCATTGTTCGGAGACGCATTCCTTTTGTCCATGCCCCAATTGTCTTTCATATGGGGTTCGATTTTGGGAAGCGAGTTTGGTTTGGGCATATCGTACGGGGCGCTCTCGCTGGAACCGGTTTTGGGTGCCGCCCAGGTGGCACCGGCGGGATTCTGTCCTTCGGCACCTTCAAAAACCGAGTCGCCCCAAGACGGCGGCGCCGTAGCGTGATTGCCATCGTATTCCTCATTGTCCGACAAGCTCTGTAATGCAATTTTCACGGAATCTACAAATCCCTGGTTGGCCATACCTTCTTCGTCGTCGGAGGAAAACGTTAAGGCAGCTGCAGCCGGAATAACATCTTCTTTGGCAGGATGCGAAGTTGGATGATTTGCCTCGTATTTGACGTTTCCTTTGCCCCTACGACTGGCGGAATTCTGGTATCGGGTCATGTTGCCCCGAGACAAACCTCTCATTTTTCCTTTACACGTGAACAATCCGGTTTCAGGATTCAATTCCACACTTTTGCCTTGGGGTGGTGAAATGAACGTTTCCCGAGATTTGCCACCTCGTCCCCCGCGCTTACTAGACTGGTAAGTTCCATCGAGTCCTGCGCATTCGCTTCCTTCTAGGAAACGCATAAAACTGTCTATGAAGTTACCGCTGGCAGCTGCCGAAGGTTTAGACACCTCCACCTTCCTCTTCTCCAGGTTGACATTACAGACCGGCGGCAGCTCTGCCAAAAATCCCAAATCGTCCTCGATGCTAGGGCCGCGTCGGTCCAACTTTTCCTTGGCAATTTGGGAAGCCTCGTTGCGAAGCTTCTCTTCAAAGGCCACGGCCTCCGCATTGCCTTGCGGAGAAGTCGGCAACGGATCAAACAGGGAGGCTAAGGGGGGAGATGACGGCGGAAGTCCTTGAGGCATCTGCGGAATCATGTGAGGCTCCATAGATTCCGAAACTCCCAGACCCCCGTTCTGACTAAAACCTGATCCATTCTCACTGCATGGATTCACGCTGCCGGCTTCATTCGAATACATAGGAGGCGCCGTGCTTGCCAAAGAATAATTAGAACTGTTGGAAGCCATCGGCGAAGACATGCAGGAGCGTGACGGATACATCTGGCCGGGTGCGCACATTTGACCACTGTGGTTGCTTGTGGGGATTCCTATCGGCAGCATAGGTGACAGGTGACCCGGGCCTACTGGGCCATTTGCCGAATTCATTACTGCTTGCATGGCCGCAGCAGCCGCTTCATCTTCTTGGATCTGCTTCTTTTTCCTCCGGTTTTTCCGTTTCTTAGCCTTCTCTTCAGCTTTCAGTTGGCTACTTCGCATCTGTTCAAGCACAGTGTCTTGCATGGCTTGCTGCGTTGTCTGAGGCTGGGAAAGATCCATGAGACGAGGCTCCTCGTCGATAAGAGATTCCTTAACTGGGGGAAGTAAGCCTACTGGGCCACCATCCAGATCCATTTTGTCGTTACTTGAGCTCATATCTGCAAGGTCTTGTAAAGTCATCTGCTGTGAATTGAACACAGTCTCCATGGACATGGATTTGGGCGATGTGCAAGTGCTGTCGGTACTGCCTCTCCCTCCTACCGGCGGACCTACCGACATAGCTGGCGAGTGGATTAGGCTGTGATCCATGGGAGTCAAGCTTCCCCCGCTTCCTCCACCTGTGCTGCCTGTCGGCGTGTTGGCCACTCTTTGCAGGGAAGCAGGAATGTTGTGATTCGAAGCAACCAAGTCTCCCATACAGTTTTCGGTTGCGTTGTCAGGTGTGCGGATCACCGGGTCGTAATTCCGTTGCACACCGACTGGTGACTGATGAGGCGGAGGAGGCGTGGGCACGGGCAATTTAGGCTCATTCTGACTAAGATGGTGCTTTGAAGACATGATTTTGTGTGACGTCATAGGGTTGGTGTACGTTCCAGTGGACGAAGGTGGAACATTGGCACGGGTGATAACCGACGAGTAAACAACGCCGGGCGAATTGTTATGCACCAAAACCGATGACGTTTGGGGGTACTGCGAACCACTGTGGGCCGGTACCGTGTTGGTAAAGTCAACGGCCGTAGGTGACGGATAGTGCGCCGGAGAGTGCATGGGTTGAGAAGGACTCGGCTGAGGGCTAGCTTGATACGGCTGCGTGTAAGAGGTGGAGGTAGCAGAGTATGTAGTGTAGGTTGTTGGATGAGTAGTGGCCCTTGACTGCACCTGACTTGAACAGAGAGGACGACTGTGGCTGCTGTGCCCACTATGAGTACCGTGACCTCCGTGGCTGCTGTGAGTGCTATGGGCATGAGACGCAGAACCGCTCCTGTGGGATGGCCTTTGCTGATTCATGCCATGCAAGGAGTTGTTGTTACCACCCACAGGTTGTGCATTGGCTCCAAACAAATCCAAGTGTGACTTGGGACCACTGCCACCACCGTATGCTTCCACTTTGTCCGCGAGCAGAGACAGGTCATACAAGTCTCGCTTGTCATTTTGCAGATCCTGAGGCGATGGAAAGTGAGACTGTGGAATATAGTTCTGAGGGAGAAGTCCTCTGCTTGCATTAACATTTGAGTTAGAGTATAATGCGTATTCACTCGCCTTTAGTCCAGCAAGACCCAAGTTGTCCGCTCCATGGCCTAAAGAATCCGCCTGCTGCATCATTAAAGAGCCACGTGAACCAGAATTGTGATCCATGATGGCATAGCTATGCGCCGCTGCAGCAGCAGCTGCTGCGGCTGCCAAATCTTGCTCCATGTACCGACTGGTGGTGTCCATCATCATTCGAGACGATTTCGAGCGATGGTCTTGGGAATGAAGCTTGTCCATCGAGTCCGAAACACCAGGGCGGGAAAGAACAGCTTCGTGGGGTAGCACCCCAAAAGGACTGTTGGTGGGATTTGCAACAATGTTGGAGTGACGCCAAGAATGTGGAGGAGGTCCTTGAGGATTGAACAGCCCCGAAGAGGCAGCCATATTCATGTTTGGATCTGAGGTCATAGCAGATGGAGGCATTCCACGTCGCACAAAACCTCCGCGCAGGTCACCAATCTCCGGCTCTTTGACACCCATAGCTTTATAGATGTTGGCACTATGAGACACATTGAGCGGGGGAAGATGTCCCTTGGCAGAGGATTGAAAACTGGCCGATATCATCGGATCATAACCAGAGGACAGCAAACTGGAATTTACAAATGAAGCGGCAGCAGCATCGCTATGATGGCCACCTTGGCTCACGTTAAGTCCACGATGAGACAGTAGAAGCGATGGTGCTGGGTTGCCATATCCACCTATCGCATCCTGCCGAGATAGGGATAGGTCATTGAGTTGTCCTGGCTGGGTTAGTGGGCTTCCTGCTGGATTGACGCCCCCAGCCCCCAGACGTTGATAATGTTGATTATACGCTGCCCACGCCCCAGGATCCATCAGCAAAGGTAAAATTTTATAGTTTTAACAAATCGTACATCATGTTTTCTGAAACGAAAAATAACATTAGCAAAAAAGGCTAAATTACAAATTAAAATTAAGATAATAAATTAATACAAGTACAGTAACTTAGATTATATTATCAGGAGACTGTCAATTTACATAAGACACTAACTATGGGCAAAGATGAGTTTGTGAATCAATGTCTCGCTTCAATCATTTATTTCAAACTGCTTGCCAATTATTTTTGCTCAGGTTATAAGTAAGGTGAAAATTAACTGTCACCAATGAAATGGTACAACACAAAATGTTACAAAATAAATGTGCGCTATGGATTTTAACAATTTCATGGAGTTACCGATCAAATATTCTACTACGAGTATAGTAAGATGATCCAGAATTCAATGTTCATTTTACATGAATAAATCAAAATAATATTGCGACTTACAAACATGCACAGTAAGCATTCATGCAAGAATCTTATGAAATACAAACTAAATGCCAAAAATGCATTTGCTCACTTGCTGGAATTCTTGCAATGTGATAGCAAAATATGGTAACATGTTACAAAAACCACCAAGCGTAAATTCATATGCTGCATATATCAATTTTCATTTGAGCTTATTTAACTACCCTCTTGAACATTGGACACCAGGAAGGTCTGGGAAGGGAGACAGAGATCTATTCTCGATGCGTGGTAACAACCGGTAGATCGGGAAAATTACATTCAGAAGTTAACCTAGGTTACAAGCATCTGCACAATTTAGGATGATAAGTGGTTTATCAACTCTACAACAATAAGTCGTGGAAAATTGGTTTAGCATGCTCTAAGGCAAGATTTAGTTTGCAAACTATAATACTGATGAATGAAAATGCAGGAAAGAATAATAGACAGTTTACATACTCGGAAAGGCATAATCATATCAACTAATCTAATTAAACTTCCAAGAAATCTTTAAAAAAACATAACATAAGATGATCTGTCAACTGATACACTGGTGTAACAGCATACGAATGCCATGTGGCAAAAGTTGAGATACTTCATTGTTTAATGGATCTGTAATTTTCAAACCATTTTTTATCCATTATAAATAAAAAGGAGGAAGATATGTGCTTTTATAAAACAAGCGAAATAAGCTACCGTCCATTCAAATAGTATTGCTTGACGGCGCAAATAAACCAAAAAATTAGGTTAATTTGTAACGAACAAGAATGTAAAGCAAGAATATGAGGTGCTATCACTAAACTTCAGGCGTTTCGTTGATAATTATTCAAAATAGGTCTATCAATTCCATTGAAATAGCAAATAGAAGCGTACGAAGTCTCCTATCAATCATCCATTATGATTTATGATTATGCATGGACTTACATTAGATGTAAATGAGCGCAAATTGGGCTTCGATATACCCTCAAACCTTGCATGCCATTGGAGATTTTCTGTCGCAAAACATAAGGTAATTTCGGTAAAATGTAATATGTACCTAATAGAAAACCTTAGTAAACAAGATGCAACGTATTCGGTAGTTTTGATTTCCGAACGTGGATGAACAAAAAATGAGTATCGCGGAAGAACCAATTTTCCGATTTTCAAATCGAATGTTTACAATCGAACGGGACATAAAAATGTCGTCGCCATACTCGTTGCATATTAATCGTATCTCTACCACCGATTCATGTTATTTACAACGAATGGAGTTGGCAACAGACAATTATTTCACAATTTTTCAATCAGTTAGCTTACTTTCAGATCACATCGGCATACTTACCAATGACATGCACAGCAGCCATTTTAATTTAACGGAACAGTTTCCCAGGTTGCACTTCGGGATCCACTTCGCCATATTCCTAATTAAAACCGGTGAATACTAATGAGTAATTAGATCATAAATAGCCTCCAGCAACAATATGATAATATTTAAGCATTACCTCTGGCTATTTTTATAACAATAATACAGTTTTTCAGCAGTCAATGAACAAATTTCATTTTGGAAATGTAAGGTCACTTGACTCAGCGTGAGGCACTATGGTCTTCGTTGTGCAGTGTGAGCAGATCAACAGCCGGCTTTCCCTTATGCAGTTGCCTTTAATTCTGCGGTGTAGATTTGTGTTATTTTGATAACATAGCGACAATTTCATATTTAAAATGCGATATAAATATTGCGCCGGCAATTGTTTAACGCTACCTTATTTATAATATCGATTTTAATAAGATAGATGAAATAAACATTTATTTACCTTGGCGGTGTTAGGCGGTGTTAGGGAATAGCGAGTCGCTAATCCCCATTGTGCATTGATCACGTGAAACAAGAGCAACGTAGGACGTTTGTTGGAATGTGATGTGAGGTGTTCGATGTAAATTTGGAGGTAGTAATAAGTTATGCCTTCAAAAAAACCAAGTCATGGCATAATGGGATGTAATTATTTATTAAACATACGCATTCGTTTCAAATATTGCGTACTGGAAATATACGGATGGCATTCTATGAAGATTGAAATGTATAGCATAGACACTATACAGTGAGCAAAAAAAGTATTTGGCCAGTATGTTTTTTTTAATTTACATGTTTATTTTTACAGATAATGG
>JAQGAE010001984.1:0-19833 GCA_034696685.1 Julus scandinavius | reverse complement strand
GTGCGCATGCGCGAGCCTCTACTTCCTGAGTTGGCAGACGAATTTTTGTGCTTTTTGAGCGAAAGTCGTCCAGTGTGGAGCATTACTACACTCGCGGAATGCCCTTTGTAATCAAATTCATGAAATTGCATCAATGTGCATTGATGTCTCAATCATCTTGTCTATGGATATTTTCCTATTAGAAAAATCCGCTAAATTCATTTTTGCCTAAATAAAATAAAACAAATCAATGCAAGACAGAGTTGTGCTTTACCTATAAAAAACAATCGAAACCGGTCATAGCGTGCGGCAGCCAAGGTAAAAAAAAATATCGTTTGGAGCAATGATTTAAATGCAAACGGCGTGTTTTCCTCCAATAAAACGAAATGCGAAAAACGTTATTTTCCGATATTCCTGGGGTATTTGCAGTGTCAACAGTGCACGCATGAACACGGCACACTTCATAATAACGCTCAAATCCAGATGCTCGCCACACATCCCAGCCCGAAAATCCAAATTGCTTCGGCTATGGGGAATTGCTCGGAAACGGAATAAAACAGCAATTCAATATTTATCCCCAGATTCAAAAGGCGGGATTTGCATGATGTAAGCCGCGGGGCAAACAGCCGGAATGTAACGAGGTCATAAAAGCGAACCCCATTAAATTTTCCCTCATTTTTGTAATACACTTCGCTTTTCACAACTATTAAATCAAAGAGCAATTTTCGTTTTTTTTTTTTTTTTTTTTTTTTTTTTGCATGCTGACAAAACATTCACGCGTTTTATGAAACAATTTTCAGCTTTTGACACATTGTGTTAAACAGCAACACATGTATTTGTATACATGTTGACTTGCCTCTATACATTCTGTAATCAGTCTGTAGAATGGATGTACTCTGTGAGCCATAAAAACGTAATCGTGAAAAATGCTTAGATTTAAATGAAATTTGGCACTTACAAAGATCAATAGTGTAGGAACAAAAACGTCTTCCGGACATGAGGCAAACCTCGCATTTTTTATTTTTCAACAAGACGGTGCCCGCTCACATTGGATATTAGAGGGCCCCAAAATGAGCCAATGAGAAGCAACTGAGTGATATGGGTGATACCAGGTTGGGCCATGATCAGGATAGTTCATAATTGGTTATATAGGGTCATGATAAGGGAACTTTCCATGTTGTTGCATGTATTATCAACATTTTCA
Source organism: Julus scandinavius (assembly GCA_034696685.1). Classification (NCBI taxonomy): domain Eukaryota; kingdom Metazoa; phylum Arthropoda; class Diplopoda; order Julida; family Julidae; genus Julus; species Julus scandinavius. The sequence goes on along the minus strand of JAQGAE010001984.1, from coordinate 18,650 downwards.
GGTCACAATGTTGCATGTATTATCAGCATTTTCGGGTCAGAATTGGAATACCTCTGTACAGAAATTCTCTTAAGATGTATATTTTCTTATTAACATTTCTCAATAAGATACAGAAATTTAAATATTCAAATTCATGGTTAATGGCATCGTTCTTCTCTAGAAGGATACTTCCTAATATGGAATTCATTGAACTGTTATCAATTTAGAATAGATACTGTATTAAGCCATATAGGAACAAGATTACTTTGAAAAACGTATTAAATGTAACATTCCTTCATTTGAGAATTTACATTTTTCACTGCCATTTCCAAAAAAGATCTAGATCATGTTATTTCAAAAATATCTCTTGAAGTAACTTACAAATATCATCGAAACATTGGGATAATAACACATTAAGGTTGATTGCATATGCAATTTGTCAGAGATTTAAAACTTTTGGCATCTTTGTTATTCCCAAACATGAAAATCCAGCAACTTGAAATGAATTTCAAGATGTGGATTTTTCTTTCCTTAATGTTTATTCCCAAAGACATTTATCATAACCGAATAATATGGGAATAGGAAATAGTCTTCAGATATGTCCCTCCTATAACCTCATCCGGGATTTATCTCAACGTTTCAAATCGATTATCCACACTACATTTCCCAAATCTGATATTGACATTTTTTATTTATTACAGTTATTTGCTTCGTAGTTTAAAATTGACACACTTTAACATTGGAATATCCAAATCTCCAAAGAGAGCACCATATATAGACTATGAGGTAGTCATACTTTACATTATATTTTCTACTTTTCAAATAAATGATATTGATAATCGAAATATAATATTCAAAAAGAATATATATCTGGTCAGTAAACTTCTTGTAATTTCTCGAAACTTAACATTTGTACAGTAATTGAGCATCTTTTTGCACTTCTATACAAAAACTTTCAATCTGGCCTTGACTTAAAGACTGGGAAAACAATTTTACCAAACAATTTTGTTTCTTGAAATGTTTAATCAAAAAAGCATGTCTGATTTCCGATTCTGACCACACAAGTTTTACAAAAATGGTCAGGAGAAATGTTAAATTTTACAAAAATGATCAGGAAAAATGTTAAATTTTACAAAAATGATCAAGAAAAATGTTAAATTATACAAAAATGATCAGGAAAAATGTCAAATTTTACAAAAATGATCAGAAGAAATGTTAAATTTTACAAAAATGATCAGGAGAAATGTTAAATTTTACACAAATGATCAGGAGAAATGATAAATTTTACAAAAATGATCAGGAAAAATGTTAAATTTTATAAAAATGATCAGGAAAAATGTTGCATTTTACAAAAATGATCAGAAGAAATGTTAAATTTTACAAAAATGATCAGGAGAAATGTTAAAGTTTACACAAATGATCAGGAGAAATGATAAATTTTACAAAAATGATCAGGAAAAATGTTAAATTTTATAAAAATTATCAGGAAAAATGTTGCATTTTACAAAAATGATCAGGAGAAGTGTTAAATTTTACAAAATTATCAGTTCCCCAGCCCTTGATATATTATGCATAATATACACAAATATCCATTCGTAAATTAGGACTAATATTAATTAGAACAGTCTTAACGTGTCTAGGATCGATTTCTGAAGTTTCTAATTAATGCAATGACAACATATTTTCGTAATTACAGGTAACAAAATCGATAAGCATGTTTGTGTAAAATCGGTGTTATCGGACCTTAAAACTTCGAAGACAAAAAAAAATTGAATAGCATGTGCAAGTAATCCTGGATAAATGAATGTCTTTGAAGTCATACAAGAGCATGACGGTCATTTTTATAAAAGATATATCGACTGGCTTCCATGGATTGTTGAAAACCGTTATCCGATATCCCCAGTATCAAACAGTTTGATGTCTGTCATATGAACGATTGCATGGCCAGACAGCACTGTAAATAATCTGGCAGAAAGTATGTCTGCATATTGGATTTGCATCGAGTACCATACAAATACCATCTAACAGATTAGCAACCAGACACTCAGAAAACATACCGCAAGGTCAAAAAACTCGACATATCCATCACGTTTGATCAAACCTATCAGAGAGCATTAGGAGAATGGTTTGCGTGATAGGAAATCCTATGGCACACGCACCAAAAGTTGGCCCAGAAACAAGACGATCAATTTGTTGGCCATTGATTTGGCAATTATCAAACCACAGCAGTCGGCAATTCGTCCATTTCTGAAATTCAATAACGCACCGCCTTCAGCTTCCTCCTTTTCCCCTTGAGCAAGAAAAATAATCCATACACTGTATACACAACACCCTAGTGTTTGTTGGACATCATCAATTAATTTTTCAGTCATTTTTCAAAAGCACGATAGCGTGAAATCCCCTGATACATTAAACTTAATCTTTTTCATGATCGGGATGTATACAATTTAAGGATGAACCTGGATTTCTCATTTCAGCTTTTAGGGTAAGTCAGGTAATTTTAATGCTAACAGAACTGGTGGAACCAGACATATTTTGTAGGGCGTCTCACTACTTATTTTTAGATCTTTATTATAAAATTGAGTTGATTTTTCACAAATCTGAAACATGCTGCTGAGAAACTACCCTATATGATTGTGCAAAATGTTATATTTTTAAATTGCAATAATCGAATAACTTTTCTTTACACTAACCCTACGGCTTTATTTTAAAATAAATTTGACAATAAAAACTCCTGTTTACTTCAAGGATTTGAAGTCTCATCTTTTAAATTTCCATGGACTCTCTTCCAATACAAATTACCATAATATTTTTACAAAGAGTCTGACAATTTTTCTAGAGGTTGAAATATTAGTTGTTATTTGATTAGTTTGATTAGATAGTTAAAATTGCAATAATGAACTGATTTGAACTTTTCTTTACCATAAGCTTACGACTTAAGTATACATGGTGTCCAGTAAATTTGTTGATATAAATTCAAGCATATTTCAAGGCTCATCTTTTAAATTATCAAACACCACCTCCCACTACAGATTACCACAATATTTTTCCAAAGAATCTGAGAATTTTTCTAGAGAGTTTGAAAAATTAGTTGTTCTAGTTGTTATTTTATTAGTTTGATTTGATAGTTTTAATTGCAATAATGTACAAATCTGAGATTTTCTTTACCATAAACTTACGACTTCATTTAAAGTATACATGGTGTCCAGTAAATTTTCTGATATTCTAAATTCAAGCAAACTTAAATTTTCAAGAAGCTCCTTCCAATACAAATCTTCGACACATAAACTGGTGCTTAACATGAATTTCAAGCATAATTCAAAACTTTCCAGAAATTTCCTGGAAACCCTAGGACAATATTGAACCACAGACAACAACAAACCTATTTCCATGCTGTTCAAGCCTATTTTCATATACTGAAAGTTCTATTACATTCTATAAATATCTAGTCTGGTATATACTGGCAATACATATTCCGATACTCGAACAACAATCTCCAACAAAAGGAAATTCCAGGATATTTTCTTTGGTAATCAAAGTTTCAAGGCTTTGTTGAGATACAAGGTATATGATGAAGTAAGAAAAATATCTCGGTATTCATCTGATCAAAATGAACAAAAATATTTCATTGTTCAGTCCACTTTTCATCAAACTTCACTTGCCTTAAAATAAAGTAAGCTCCTTCAGAAATACATAGGCAAAATTCATGGCGTTTTATGGCATACACGATGACATTGCAAAACCCATAGCCTCGATAAACAAGACACAAAAAAATGGAAAGAAACAAAACGATCCTCCTTAATAGGCTGTCTTTATAGAAAATCGGATGGTGGGGAAAATAAAAAAAAGAGACCCAATATGCATAGCCATCAAATCCTAGCATCCTACCTACTACTATTATGTCGGATATTACATACGAAAAGCATCATCGCCACTTGATGGTAATTGTTAGCTAAAATAGATGATGAACCCCCTCCTCCTTCCTTGCCATCGTTGACTTTGTTAACCAAAACTTTTATTATACATCGAGCTTTTGTGCTGAAGGTGTTGATGAACAGGTTTTTTTTCCGCTTGAAGATGATAGATTACCTAACATCTTAACAGCAAGAAGTCGATAGAAGAAAAAGGGATACGAACACGCATGGCTAAGATGGGTGGATTTTCGAGAAGAAAATGAAATTTAAAGATGTACATTAGGAGGGTAAAAAAGCAAAGATGGAAAAACGAAAGAAAAAAAAACACAGATAAATTGATATTCATCTTAAATAGCTAGACTCGAGAAAAGAAATCAGGGGGAGAAAAATGTATAAACGCATCATGTGCCACACGTATAAAATCCTCTTAAATGCTCAGTATTTTTTTTTTTTGGCTTTTAGATAAACAATAATAGAATGTCATAAAACCTCATCTAATAATAATACCCCCTTTTATGCACTCTTCTCATACCCTCACGTTCAAATATTTAAACGCATAAAAAGGTATTCGTCAGTCTTCATCCCTCCTTTTAATTATTTTCCCCTCAAGGAACTTTTTTTTCTTCTTCCTTTCCTGGTGTCAGTAATTTCCTGTAATTTATTCTAATTGATTTGAAGCTGTTCGTCAAGAAGCGTGCTCCAACACCGTGTTTTATTAATCGCGCAGCCTTAATTAACGCATGCCTAGGATATTAATTAGGAAATGCAAACTTTTCCAAATTCAAATTTATCTTTGTAGGCTGGGTGTGCCGCTTGCTAATCATAAAAGATGAAAAACGAAAGCATATTGCATGCCTGTCTGATACCAAAAAGTTTAAAAAAAGAATAGGGTTGCATTTCTTTTAAAGCAGACAATGGAAAGTATTAACGTCTTTAAATTACACTTAGGAATATATATCGTTTTGAGCAAAGATCAGACACAAAAAGTAACCATGTACGTGGAACTAGTCGGATTTAATGCCAAATGAAAAACAAATCCTAATGATAATACATGTAGTTTCGAATAGTACTCGTTACAAATTACTGAACAGTAATCTAGTTGATTTTAATTGATTTCTAAGATAAAGCTGCGACTTTTATAAGGTAAATGTGCGATTTTACTGTTTCAGAAATGCAGTTATTTTGCATTATAAGTACTTTTTGTCTAAAGTAAAATACGATTTTGAAGATAAAAATGCAATTTTCCTGCATTAAAGGAGCGATTTGTCTTATAAAGATGAAATTTCAATTTCACCTGGGTCAATTCTTTGTTTTGGTGATCCCTCAAAATTTTGGACACTTCCCCCTCCCCCTTAAAAAAATTCAATGACGTATACGGCCTTGCATGACAATATATAGTAAGTTCCATATTGTGAGAAACACTTACAATAGATACTAAATAAGTACATATTTCAGTATTGGTATGAAATAAAAAACCACTCGACAGAAAAGTTGAATGCATCGACAAGTATATATACATATAGAAGAAATGATCGTCAAACGTTTATTTATTCATAAGAAACCAAATTGTTCCTGTTCAATCTTCCTTTTTAATAAAAGTGAATATACTGTATAAATAAATAAACTTAATTCAATATTAGCTCTATTGTTACTGATTAGGGACAAAAAATAAAAATAACATAGAAAAAAATAATAATAGAAACAAAAAGACAAACATAATAATAAACGAGAACAACATGCAGACTACATTTAATTTTGAATACCGTATACTTGTATTGCTTATACATAACTGGTAAGTATTGAAATTAAACAAATCTTACTGCAAATTATAAAGTACTGACTTGCCTCAATGAAGTTTTTGGCATAACAGTGGGTCCCTAGAGAAGTCTCTAGAGAAGTGGGCCTCCTTAAACATTCAGCAATATATTAAAAATGGTAATGACCTACTCGTACTGGCTTAAGCCTGTCTTGCCGAATGGAGTTGGTAGTACATGACGGTACCTGATGGCAAAAGTTATTTCGAGATAATGTAATATTTGTTAGTACACAAGGTAGCATCCCAATTCCTTGTTATGTTAGGAATACCTTAAGTTGGCCCTTACTGGAGATGCTAAACCTGACATATAAGATGGACAGTAGAGGTTAGAGGGGATGTGGGCTTTGTACTATTTCTTAGTTTAAGGAATCAGTGTTTGATGAGTTGATGTAAAGTTAAACATTTTTTTAAAAAACTTAATTTCCCGCCTTTTATTTTAAAAATACACGCCAAATGGTAATGACCTTTTAATAGAGAGATTTAGCACCAAAAATAACAGTTACCGTTGACGTCATAATTTCGAAACTCACATAGGTCTAGTAACGTGCAAGGTATTCTGGGTAAAGAGGAACAACTGTAATTTTTTTTAAATGGCACATATACCTGATAAATGTGAAGAATTTACATAGAATGTTTTCAACGGTTGAACAAATTTAACGTGATTTTGACAGTCTGCGCATGACGGATTGAAACTTTTACATGGGACGGAGCCCTACCGTCAAATTGCATGCTAAACGTTTATTTAACGCCGAATTTGACCGTTCAACAGAGCATGCGCACATGAGGTCAATATTAACGGTAAGTGTTCGAAACGTACGTTTCTTGCTAAATCTCTCTAATAGCTCAATAATACCTTTTAAAATACATTTATTTCGCAAAAAAAAATCCACTTGCGTATTTGTTGACAATTTCATTTATTTATTATAAAAAAATGAAATGATGGCCTAGAGTAGATGTGGGTGGGCCCCACTTTGTATCTAGGCAACCAATTTTGTCAGACTCAATCCACCACAGTGCGCTATTTCAAAATTATAATTTATGCGAATGATTTTCAACTTTAACATTTCCAGTTTAACTAAACAAATTCATATTACAAGCCCATACAAACTCATATCATATTAAAACAAAAAGGTATTTGGAATGTCTTAAGTGGGTTCCAATAGGGCTTTTTCAGCCAGTTAGAGCGACACACTATTCCATCATAGTGCGGTGACTTACCATTAATAGGACATGCTTTTAGAAACGCCCTGACCCTAAGTTACCACGCGCATAATGAGATAACTTGGGGGGGGGGGAAACTGATGGCAATATCCCTTCACCTGTTAATCAGAGAATAATAATGATACCATATTCGGAAAGAGGGTTAGTTGTAATTAACCTTGTCAGTAAAGGGTCCAAATTATCCACATTTCACGGTATGAAAAATGAAATGTGTAACTGTCCCAAATATTTGCATTATTTTGTCTGCCTCATGTAACCATGCAACACAATTCCATATATGACACCTTGTTCCTCAACTCTCCAGAAAAAAAAATTGACTAAGGGCACCCCGGAAGCAGCTCCATCTGGGATTCCATCACGACCAATCGATGAACAGAAAGCGTGTTTTGGCAATGCGATGATGTGCGTGAGGGGGGTGAAGTGGTAGGGGGTAGGGAAAGACTTTTGCAGGGAATTTTCTTCTCGAGACATAACAAGGCTCTCGTCGATTACTGTTGGAGTAGCTCTTGGCAAGCCTAGGCCTGTTTCATGGGCTTGTCATCGGCACACCTGAGAAGCGACCAAAGTGGAATGAAGCAGCCATCTTAGATCTCTCGTAGCTAGAATATACTCCTCTCTTTGAAATCGCCCTTTAGCCGAATCTAAATCTCACATCCTCGATAACGTTTGCGTAAATGCGAGAAAGGCGTTACGAATTCGTGCTCATTGACAGTATAATTCCCGTTATTTGGTCAGACGTTGGATCCACTCTACATCCGCAAAGTACACTCGGTGACGCTAGAACATCCCGCGTAGTGCTGCTGAGTGCGGATGTATTCAAACGATGGCAAAATTCCGTTAAGATTATTCCGTGGTGAAGATCGAATTTCGTTTCTTTTGAGGAGGAATATAGCATATCGACAGCAGCCATTTCAAAGTCTATATGGCATCGCAAAGACGTTGGGTAAATAAAATCTGGGCAATGGTCAGCAAAAAAAGTGCTTGTTTGTTTTTCTATATCGGGTATAGGGCATATGATGGGAATAATACCCTTTGGCAGTGATAGTATTTTCGTGACGCCATCGTCTGGAAGAGGTTAGAAATTAATCACCACGTCCTGATCTAAAGACCGACCGAGAGTGACTTTAGGGACCATTCAAAAAGAACCCCCTACCCCTGTCCACATGGTGTCCATGTTAGCCCAGACCCCCTTCCCCTCATAGACGTCCTTAATTTATTTAAAAAGTAGGGTGTCCAGAAAATGTGTTGAAACATACAAAGGCCCAGCCTATAAATGTCCAAGCACCCGCCTTGTTGCAATTCCACAACATTTTTCCAGATTTTTCTGATTAACGGAAATTCCCTGACATCGAAGGAAAATTCCGGCATAAAATTGGTGTTTAACACAAAGTTAAGTATAATTCCCTACTTCCCCGAAGTTTTAAAAATTCAAGTAAATTTGGAACTGGGGACACATTTATTCTGGTGTCCATTTCACCTTTCACTGATTTTAGGGGTTATTCCAAATGGATGTCCCCGAAATTCCTTCAAAAGTTGACCCCCCTCTTCTGCCTCCCCCAGTCCACATGGTGTCAATTTTAGCCCATACTTCCCTTCCCCCTCATAGACGTCCTTAATTTATTTGAAAAGTAGGGTGTCCAGAAAATTTGTTAGAACATACAAAAGCTCATCCTATAAATGTCCAAGCACCCGCCTTGTTGCAATTTCACGACATTTTTCCAGATTTTTCTGATTAACGGAAATTCCCTGACCTCGAAGGAAAATTCCGGCATAAAATTGGTGTTTAACACAAAGTTAAGTATAATTCCCGACTTCCCCGAGGTTTTAAAAATTCAAGTAAATTTCGAACTAGGGACACATTTCCTCTTGTGTCCATTTCACCTTTCACCTTTCACTGACAATTAAAACTCAATCAAGTGAACAGTTCGTTTGAGTACCTTAGCAATTTACAAACTTGTAAGCAAATAACAAAACCACCTGTAGAAATGTCCATCACCTTAAACTTCGAAGAGGTTGAACCTTAAGTGAAATAAAGGTAACTTCCCAAGTAATAAGAGCAAATATACAGTATATGTGCAGAGTTCGCACATTTTCATCTGCCAATTGCAGATTCCAAAGTCTACATATGGCATGTGACCGCAATAGTAAATAACAGAGACAATAAAAAGCACAACCGCAAGCCGAATACATTCGGTTTTGTCGGTGAAATCCACAATCCAAGTTTGGTCAGTGAGGACGAGTCTTCGTGCACATGTTCATCATTTTAATTAATTTCTCGATGTAAAACAATCCCTCATCGACTTTTGTTCTTCCGATCTTTCATGCGTGGATGTAAACAGGGCGAGAGAATTAAGTTGCTGATGAATCGGCTTAATCAGGCGACATGAACGAAAACAATTCTGAATTTAGGCGTCTAAGGCGATCATGTTTTTAATGCTATTTCCAAGGTTCGGAAAACTAATTATTTATGTCTAAAATGATTTGACCGCACTTAGTTTGTGTAATTAAGAGACCAGATCACGAGAAGTGGGCATGTTGATGTGATCGATGATCGTACTTGGTAAGTGAATGTGTTCATACAAGTAATTGGGACATGGTGGTTAGTGTAGTTGTTACAAAACATATACACAGAATAAACAATCTATGGTAATTTGACAAGAAAGATTTTTAAGGTTGTCTAGAACGAAAAGCATACATATTTGTTAAAATATACTCGTATAATAAGCATAAAAAATGCACACAATAATATTTTAAGACCACATCAGGGAATATGAAATGTGGTACTAAAGAGTTCTGTATACTATCTGTAAGTATTCAGTACCCGCATTATCCGGAATACCCTGTATTTCCTTAAAAATATAATGCAGATCTGGGGCATGTTGATTGTAAACTACAGTACAAAACTGTAAGTGATATTATTTCCAAAATTGAAATAATAAAATACTTTGGAAGTATTTTTTACCATAAAAGTTTTCTTTTATGATAAAAATTCAAGTATCTTGAATTTAAAGTCTCATCTATTAAATTGTCATGCTTATTAAGCATATTAGTTAAGTAAGATAAACTAACTGAAGACAATTAAAATATCGAATGTTTTGAAAAATTATAGTGTCAAAATTTTGGAACTATATTTAATGTTTATATTGATCAATAGAACGATGCAAAAGTCAAGTACTCATATTTTAAGGAGCACAGAAATACGTATTCATTACTTTTAAAAAAAAGCTATTACATGCTCTGAAGTAAATTTTTCTGGAACAAATTCAAGCATATTTCAAGGTTCGTCTCTTAAATTGTCAAGGACCCCCACCCACGACCCCGTATCGAAACACATAAATGCATTTTCTTAAGAATCTGAAATATTTTATAGAGGTGGACAAAATATTCAAGCATAATTCCCTATTTTTCTGGTGTACTAAAAATTCAAGTGCTTATCCTATTTTTAGGGTGACTCAGCTCACTGTTAAAGTATAAACAAATTTCACTATTTGACCAAAGTGAACTGGTGTTCTTCCCTTTATAGCTCCATAATAGAATCTTCAAGACTCATCTTATGTAACACTTAAAGGTTCAAAGATGAAAAATTTACAAATATTGTCAAATCTATAACGTTATTCAAAAGACATAAAGACAGTGTGTGTTTCTGTTTTGATGTGGGGTATTTCAAGGAGGAAACCGCTTAAATTGAAGTATAGTGACTTATCGGAAATGCCACCTGTAGGCAGAACTGTGCCTGTGGGTGTGCCTTAGCAGGTTGCACATGGACACGAATACAAAATCACTTCCGGTATAGAAGGTTTCATTTCAGCGCCGCCCTTGGAAATCTTGCAATATAAACAGCACTACATCAATGACTACGGGAGGCGTTCATGAATACAGAATCTGAGCAGCAGGGTAGCAACAATATTAACGAACGGATGTTTTATTAAAGTCCATACATGTGCTCGTGCTTGTAATTAAATCTCTCAGCACAGCACTTCACGAATGACAACTGCTCGTAATGTATTCTTCTTCAATCAATAAATAATAACCGATGGAGTGAAACTTGAGCTTAAAAATCTAAGTCGTCTGTGTTTTGAAAAAAACAACTTCGACATATAAACAGATGTGGAAAATACTTTCATTGCTATACTAACTACATAGGGACGAGATGAAAAAAAACACGTAAAAACAGTTAAAGACTTTGCAAGATTTCTCTAAAACTTGAAGCAAGATAATAATTTTACAAAAATATTTACATTTAACCATATTTCATTGCCATTTTTTAAAATAAATACACGCTCAAAATAGCCAACTACACAGTAAAAATATTTATTTTGTATGCGAAATTTTCATTGTAACACAAATATAAAAGAAAATATCCTGTCTTTAGTTTTTAACACAAAATAGTTAATTTGTAAATTATGGTCCAATTTCTACGTCTTGAAAGTCGATTTTTCTACTAGTCTACGACAGCAGTGACATTTTCCTGGATTGTCTAGCTTCGATACCATATTCTTTTTTGACACTTTAGAATATCTTTTAGCAGCAGACAAACAAAAAGGTGAATCTAATACTAGTAAAGTTGAAATAAACGTGTCTTACATGACCTTTTCACATTAAACCAATTTTCAATGCCATCTTTTAAAATAAATACACAGTAAAAATATGTATACATATATTGTATATGCTAAATTTTCATTGTAACACAAATATTAAAGGAAATTATCTGTCTTTAGTTTTTAACCCAGAATAGTTAATTTGTAAATTAAGGCCCAATTCCTAGTATGTTTTCAAAGTCGATTTTTCTGCTAATCTCTGAGAGCAGTGACATTTTTCTGGACTATATACTTAGCTCCAATACCAAATTCTTTTTTTTGACACTTTAGGATATCTTTTAGCAGCAGACAAACAAAAAGGTAAAGCTAATACTAGTGAAGTTGAAATAAACGAGTCTTTTTCTATGAAATCTAATCGACGCTGTATTTAAATTATTGAAATCTTTGACGTGGGCTACAGTGTAATTAAACTTCAACATTAAAAATTAACAAGATCATTAATGTCTAATAATGTTTTTCTTATATTTTACAATGATCACGTATGTGTACATACAGTGTGATTTAAATCTACATCTACGATGGTTATTTTCCTCGCATGACACCGAAGATAGCATTGATTGCATATCTTCTAGGAGAATTTATTGGATAGCCAACTTTTAAATAGCTCAATGTAGCAATAACTTTTTAATACCAGATTTTTCTCGAATATTCCATATGTATGTATTGTATCCTGAAGTGACATTATTATCTTTCGACGATTTTTGGATACACTGCATGAAAAGAGCATAATATGCATTACATGGATCACTCAGTGCCAAAATACGAGGGGCGGTCAAAAAATCTTGCACTCTCGTTTATTATTCGAAAACCAGATGTCGTACATAAAAAACAGTGGATAGCCATTTTAATGAGCAGGAAATTTGCTATATTTTAATGTAGGACCCGAGTTTGTTAGCGCCCTTATCACAACATTTGATGAGATTGTTTATACCCTACTCGTAAAATGTGTCATGTTGGCTATGCAGATATTGCCGAACAGCAAGTTTCACACTATCGTCTGTTTGGAACTTTTGACCACTCAAGCGTACCTTCAGTGGACCATAGAGATAGAAGTCACTTGGTGAAATTCTGGGTCCACTAAAGGAACACTTGAGTGGTCCAAAATTCCAAACAGACGATGATGTTCGTCAATATCTACATAGCTTCATCAAACGTTGGGAGAAATGTGTCAACAAACTCGGGTCCTACATTGAAAAAATACACATTTCCTGCTCATTAAAATGGCTATTTCAGTTTTTTTGTACGAAATCTGGTTTTAGAATAATAAACGAATATGCCGCCCCTCGTACCCAAAATACTATCAAAATGTGTTGTATATTCTCGATTCTTTAAAAACATTCAATCACACCTGATCCGCAATTCGTTATACTATTTGCGTGTTGTACTAGTTGAGTTCCAAAAACTCGAGACTTTTATTCGTGTTGGAACTGCTGTGTTACATGATTTTAAACCAAGTGGATTTTATGTATTCATCTGGGACTGGTCGTCAGGGGAAAAGATGGTCACCTAGGGAGAAATTGAGTATGGACAAACGCGGTTTGAACAAATTCGCACAATGGAAAACCCGCATTATAGTGGGTATCATCTTGATTTTCTCATTGATTCCCTTAACGTAGAACAATCTAGTTCTTGCATGCTGGGGAAGGAATCTGTTTTAGCATTTGCAAAGGCCCATTCAACTTGCCTTCGCCTAAAAAACAAGCCCATGGACCGTGGAATTTTTTAATACCTTTTCTCAATGAGTTTTCCAAGGCGCAAGAATTTCATTACGAGTTCAAGGAGCTGGTGAGGAAAACACCAAACTGGTTGGGTTTTAACAATCCCAGTTGTGCAAAAAGTAAAGGCGCTGCGCATAATGGACTTCTCTCCGAAGCACGTGAGCGCATAATCATATTTCAAAATTAAATATCTGCTTCGATTGAAACGACAACAACAGCAGCAATTTCAATATATTGTACAGACAAAAATGTACGTGCGAATCAAAGCTCGGAAAAGCCGAATTGCTCAACGACGAAATGCGATGCCTGTATTTCAAGACAAAGCGGATTTCTATTAGCCCCTGGATCGATACGGCCCATTATCAGAGCCCATTTGAATAAATGGCCGTTTCATCGAACAATTTGCCCCCAAATGATTATGCCAGCCAATGCGCAAAAAGGCGACGTTATGAATGATCATTCTCGGATTTTTTTTTTTTTTGTGTTATTATTTATATTTGAAGACTAACGCTTCCGACATTTGCTCTGGAACACATTAAGGAACAAAACAGCATCCGAATCAAAATTGCATTACTGAGAAACGTTACGCATTGTAGATAACTATTGTTCGGCAGTTCAAGTAATACTTTGAATGCCAATTACGGTTAGGATAAATGTTTGAATGCCATTCATTGTCAATGAGTTTCAGTCTTAAAAGTAATTTGAAACATTACATTCTTGGATTAATGGGACCACATCGGGGAATATGAAATGCTGTCCTATTATGTGGTTAATCAAATTAATCGAAGCTGAATGAGCTATTCTGCTGATGCTAGTTTGGTTCCAAGTGGTACCATTACCAGGAATGCACTCCAGGATATTTTTTAAAAAAACTAACAATTACTAAATTGACATCTTGATGAAATATTAATACATGCATCGATCAAGTGTGGCTTCTCGTTTGGATTTTATGTTAATATTTTATTATTAACAAAACCAAATTTGAGGGTAAACATTGACTGATAGCAAGGTGAGAGAAGCAATGCGGAACATCACAAACAACATTATTTTAGGTAAAAAGTAATCATGGAAAATCTGTTGCAGTTGAAGTGTTTAAATTGAATGTTGATACGTTTAAAAGGTATTATATTATACCGTGAATCAATGTAAATTTAATTCAATTCAACTCAGTACCCTACAGCAAATAAATGCCATATGATAGAGGGAGTCGTGCCCAATCATTAGGACCAATAGTGATATAATCTGTTGTTATAATACTAATATAATATTCATTTATAGGAGCTGCACTGATACTAAATATTATAATGGTGATTATTGTGCTGTGATGTTTCGTGTAATAGGCACTCCCACGTTTTGGAGAGAAACAATTTGTAAAATAAAAGGTGAGCGACCAATACAAGATAAGATACGATACAGTAACTTATTATTTGGGGAAAACCTTAATTCAAGTAAATAAAGCTAAAATTGTATTCGATTAGTTGGGACGAAATACTGATAAGATGCCAGTCAAAAGTGAACAAAAAGTCAGTTCAGAAAAGCAAAAAGTTAGGAACTAGGACAAATTTAAAGTCAACAACAACAATGTTAAAATATTGTAATACAAATGAAGATTTTGAGCACAACATCATTGATAGCATTCTATGAAAACACCTACAGCAGATGAGGAAATAAAATATAAGACTACATGTATCCAAACTATTTTGGTGAGAGCTAGGCTAGTGAGGACAGAAATACAACATAGGCACCACTCACTAACTTTACAAAAAGGGGATATTCTCTAGTTGTTTACAACACCAATAAAAAATGGCTCGATTAATTTGCTGCTGTATGCACTTTTTAAACCAGTTTACAACAAATGAAAAATTTCTTAAAAAACCCATTGCCAATGGGGATAACAGTTTGTAACTTTGCAGGCACTGTGCAATCAGTTGACTAATTATCTTTTAGTTGTAAATTCATGATCATGGATAACAATAACCTCATATCATTAGTTTATTACTATAGTTTACCATCAATTCTTCACTTTACCATCTTTGCCAATTTTTTCCAAGAAATTGATGTAATGGGTTACAAAGACATTTCAACCATACCTGAACCTAAATATCCCATTTTTCTTAAAGAAATTTGCGCTACACCTCCGTATAAACCCATACAACGCCTGCACCAAAAAAGGTTTTATAAATATCACTCCACAACTACCCTGCCCCCTATGTGCAAACAGAACTCACGACTGGTTCCACCTCCTTTATACCTGTGACAACCCCCTAATAATAGCAACTAAAGCGCTCTCACCCCCCCCCTACCCCCCATTAAATCGGCAGTACTAATACCATTTCTATTATCTAACATCAATAATAACCTCCCAGCCTTATGGATAACTTTCCGCGTCGCCAGTATATTAGCCACCACCCAGCAACCAGCACCTTTGCTTTAATATTTGATTTAATTCTTTATAAATATGTAAATTTTATTGTGTAAACGACAAGATGAGCTGAGACTCATAGTGTCATTAAATAACCTTCTAACCCGAACTGCCCTCTGTCACCTCGAGATTCCCAGCAAACCTTGTATCGGTATGCTGGTCAGCTCGGGGCAACAAAGAGGGTTACATAATTTGCATAATTCACATTCCCGGCATAACATGCCACACACTATGGACACGGCAATCATTATTTGTGGAGAATCACTCTAAGGCCCTTACAGCATCTATTGACGAAGATCGTCCGGATTTACCAACTGGGTCTGAGGCCCAGGGGCACGACATAAAAATTCTAGAAGATGATGTGGAAGCGGGAAAATTTTAACGTGGCCCTGTCATTTGTCAGGATTCACAGGTGGGCAACATTCCTCCCACATCAGATGTACCCAATTCACTCCCAGCTCAGGTACCAGAAAACGGTGCCGAACAAAGCGAAAGAGCTGTCAATTTGGTCAACTCCTTTTCCGTCAAACCTCAAGTACCCGAATATCAATGGGGTGATTTCGAAGTCGATAACGAAAAAATGGGAGAAGATCGATTGGGAGACAATGTCGACAATAGGGAAGAAGAGCAACGAGGGGGCACACCTGATTAAATGAGGGGCTCTCCGAATTATGATGGTGTACCTGTGGAAAATATACCTTCTCTTGAAATGGTCTGGGTGTCCAGGAGTCCCAGCCCTGATCAAGTGTCATTCAAGCATTTCCATGTATCATCTGCAAGGCCTGGAGAACGCGAAGGGAAATGGTTACACCGTGAATGAATTGACGCAGCAAATAAGGCTATCGCAAAGGATGCTTTGAGAGGCAGGGTCATCTTTGTCAGATCAGAGCCACCTTAATTGGGTCATTTACCCTGGTCACCATGTTGCCACCAGCGTGACACCCCAGGAGGGACTTTAATGCCCTCCACCAGATTTGGCCGGTACTCCCTTGGACAGTTAACACCTCCAGGAGAGGAAGCCATTATCTGGGTGTGATGCCATTATGGGTTTGCTTTTGCTGGGAGTTGTCAACATGAAGGCTTAATGACATCCTTCTTATAAGTGATCTCCTCGGTGCACAAGGACCCATTGTCTTAAGCACCCTAGCTTTCCTCCCCCTTGGCCACTCGAGGGGCGGATCCCTTGTGGGGTTGATCCTCCCCCGTGACATCAGAAATGGCGTAATGTTTGTTCAAGCCATGGCATAGGGCAGAGGTCCCAAACTGACCCTTTGGTCACCTTGGCCCAGGGCCACTAAGACTGCCAAAAGCCAGCTATTAGAGTAGGGCTGAGTCCGCCCTTTGGTCTCCTTTTACAGGGTATAAGGGCCTGGACTCAGCCTGAAACAGGGTCTTCAATCAAGCACGTTATCAGAGGTCTCCATGAAGAAACAACTGGCAATTTTGGTTCGTTTTTAGAATGTTTAAAATTATCTAAATTCTAGTCCCTTAAACTCTCCTCTAGATCCTAGGGTTTCACAATACTGGTGCTCCCTCAACTCTACAATATTGTGTTGAGTATTGTTGTGGTCTAGAGTTTTGAGAGTCCAGGACAGAGACTTAAGGGCAGATCTTGCCCTGAAGCTGAAGATCCAATTGTGCTGGCAGTGGTAATTATTGGCTTCTTTTGGTATTGCTATTATTTTGGGTCTGCAATATTTGCATGTGATCTTTTATGTATTTTCATATACTTATCTTACCAAAGAGCATATTGTTTGTTATCAGAGCATTTGAGCTTGTAGGAGAAGATCCCAGGGAGTTCTTTGTTTTGCTCCTTGATTATCCAGGGAGGATTCGGATGCCCTTTGCAATTTTCATTGGGGCCCTCGCCATCTTAATTTGTATGGCCATTTTTTATTAGGCGTATTAAAGCAATTTGTTATTTCCCGTATAAAGTGGACATCTTAGTTCTTTTGCATGAACTAATTTAGAGCGATCCTCATCGTGATAAGGATCCACCAACTAGGGATTTGGCCTGCATGTGCCAAGTGAATTTAGAAATAGTGTGGGGGCAATCTTTAATCCATTTCAGATCTCTTGGAGGACTGTTCTAGGGTTAGGACCTGTGGTGCTGGAGGCTTCGGGTTGAGGACGATTCGGACCAGACCCAGGTAGGACGAAAGCGCTGTTGTCCCAGATCAGCCAGGGAGGCAAGGAATTAAAGGAACCTTAGGCCTCTTTCTAACTCGGTTGGGAATCAGACGTCTTGGAACATTGCAGGTAAATTATTGTGGTGAGGAAGTGTCTAATACTTTTTGGCGTGTAATATTGCAAGTGTGACCGCATGTGGTAAAACAGCTGAGAAGTGTGCTATGACGATAGTGAGACACCGAGTAAGTTTATTAGCGTTAAGGGTCTTTACAAGGGGTTTGTACCTGGACTTGGGCAAAGGGATCTCCGGCTTAGGATCTCCTTCGAGGAACCCTGATCGTGACGTTGTCAGTTAAAGTAAAGGAGCTTAACGTCACATCTCGACAGTGTTAACAGATCTTGGTAACAAATGAGATAGGGAGAGGATACCTTCAGTGGTGACACTAAGGTTTGGCGAATGCACTATTACAATTATTTTCAATTATAGTAGATGCGATTCTTTGAATTGGCGCCCAACGTTGGGCACCGAAGTTGTGTACTTTGGTGTAAACTGATGCATGTTTTAATAACCATTATTCGAATTTGCCATGAAAATTCCAAAATATCCGTATTTTTATTTTTATAGCTCCCATTATTCCAGATCTTGGTAGGTTGAGCAAAACTACTTCTTATAGGACGAATAACGTAGGTGTACCTGTTGGATGTAGGTGAGGTCAGGTGATCTTCCTGAGACCTCCCAAAATGTTTCGATTAGGCCCCGTAATTTGGTCCCTGGTGTTGTATTTTATAAGCAGATACAGCAAATTAAGATTGGTAACTCAATTATATTTGCTAGAGCAAAAATTGGTTAAT
>JAQGAE010001983.1:0-19837 GCA_034696685.1 Julus scandinavius | reverse complement strand
GTGGGTCACGTTCACCTTATGGCCTATGCGTTGCACAGGCTTATCCTTAGCTGGTTCTGAACAAGAAAATGTTCAGCGGAGTGGGTCGATCTGAATTTCGACCTCCAGATTCTGACCCTTTTCTTCTCAGGAAGTTCACAAGATATGATCAATATTCATACAACGTCGATTAGACAAGTAGTAAATGTAAAGAGGGTTTCGATTCCCGGACTCAAATTCATTACAAGAGACACTGCACTTCCCCCATAGCGTTTCCACAAGAGCTAGTCGTACAAGGTAGGAAGGAGCGTGTTGTCCGGTCATGTCCAGTCAGCTTCCACCCAAAAATCTGACTGCCAGTCCGTCCCCTAACATCCCATAAAGAAAACTTTTTTTTGATTGCCAGTTATTTAGAAAATGTTAATTAGTGTTAGGAATGTTGGAACCCAGCTTAATTACTCGTCCAAAAGAATTCTTAGAATTCTATAAACTAAAGAAATGATTTGCATAATCAATAATAAGTATCTAATCCCGCCAAAACGAATGTTGGTCCCTAGACTCAGTCAACTCGTGTCGAGGTTAAGGAATGTCACAGTCCAACGGACAATACGAGATTAAACATTGCTACTTGAGCAAAGGTTAAATAAAAATTGTGCCCGTGAAATTTCCGAGGCAAGCCTTCAAGGCAAAAAAAAATGAAACATAATTTTGCCCAGATCAAGGTCTCACAACCAGCAAGGCACCGTTAGCAGACCCATTGTTCTGAAAACATGTTGTATTAGTTGGATACCTAGTCAGTTAAACCGCAGCTGCACGTGGTTACATGATTTTTATTATGTTGTACGTCTGTATTTTTCATATGGACCCAAGGGCACATTTCTGTGTTGGCCTATACGTATGTGCGGGTGTATCTGATGCCTAATGCTATTGTTAAACCATATGATAGAACTCCCATTTCTCCTAACAGGGCATATCTTGTTTGGGCAATTGCACATTTTTTGTACAATGGGGCAATGTTGTCTATCTACTATTTGTTTTACTGTAATGTTGTCGTTGTGCGATGCTCACAAACATGATTGATAGAATTGACTTTAAAATCCGAATAAACCAGATTTATATGAAGTGACGAAAATATGTCACGAGTGTACATTACTTGAAGTTCACTTTGCAGATAAAGATTTCAAAAGTTAATGAAAACTGGCGATTTAAAAATTTTTGTTCTTCTAATACAACATCTTCTGTGCCTTAAATTTCCAAAAAGAAGTACAAACGCCTTTACAGAACTTTTGTAGATACATTCCTTAAGATATTTACAATTTAATGGCTGAGAAAACTAACATGAAATGGTAAAAACTGCTCATTTGATGATGGGTGTTTTGAAATTTCCTAATCTTGATGTAATGGTAACCACAGACAAGAATTGCAATGATTGCAGAATCTAATAGTTCTAATCGATTTTTCAAATTGCAAAATAATTTGCATATAACTGATGACCATGAACACGATAAAGATGACAAATACCGATTTTGGAAAGTCCAGCTAGTTATTGTTTCTCTTCGCAAAATGTGTTTTTCCAGTCTTGGAAGAACATTTATCTGTAAATAAGCAGATAATAGCTTTTTATGGAGCTTTAAACGTAAAAGTCTACATAAGAAACATGCCAAGTCTTTGGGGTATAAAGGTTTGTTGTCTGTGAAGTAAGTGGTCAAGTGCATGACTTTTTATCAATGCGCAACAACAAACATTGATGCAAGTATTAAAAGTAAATTTGGTGAATCTGTAGGGTTGATAATGCAATTAGCAAGAAGAATTCCACCAAATAGCAATTATAAACTTTTTTTTATAACTATTTTACTACCATTCTACTGCTGAAATAGCCTCATGCACATCAAATATTGGCAACTTTGACATTAGGAATGAACCGAATTGGACCTAATCCACTAACTGTGGAAAATATGTTTAAAAAGTCAACGAGGAACATCTGAAGAAATGGTATCATTGGATGAAAAACTTGTGGTGACCTGCTGGGTGGATAAATAAAGTTGTGAAACTTACTTCAAACTGCATTGGAATTGGAAAAGCTGATCTTCCTAGAAGGAAAGCAGAGAATTAAAAACTTTGATAGAAGTACAAAGGTTGCAATGCACCCAGGAGTAGAATAGTTCTATGGGCAGTGTTGACAAAATGGTTTTCCTGATTTTTCTTATACAGAGCAAAAATCTGCTTATGAAAATAGTTATTTTCCGTTTTATGGATTAATGTATCTCATGGATTAAATTTACAAACAAGTAAATCATGCCAAACTGCAAAAAACATGAAGATGGACAATATCAAATTTCGTATTCAACTTGCTGAAGCTTTGATCAAAGTTTGGATACCAAAAAGTAAATCTGCAGGCAACAGCAGAACAACAACCCATGTGACATTGTTGGACACATTCTGTCGTATGCAGAATGGAGAAATATTGTGGTCATGGCAGAACAAATTGTGAAAAGTGCAATGTGTTACTATGCTGTACAAAGTTCAAAAGTTTTGTTGTAAAACCACAAAATGCGGATGCGTTAATAAATGCTGAGGTTAGTCACAATGGTTACAATATTTTTATGAAATATTTATTCCACAAATGGGGAAAGCGCGGAACCGATACAGTGCTGGAATTGGATACAGAAGTTAGCGATTAGTGGGTGATCAGGAAAAAAGGTGATGAGGGAAGCCACAATTGCAACATAGAGAAGCAAGGGGTAATGATGATAGACAAACATGATGAAAAAATTGGAAGTATGAGCATAGCATTGAAACATGATTACACAATATAATACACACACAATGACAGTGGCAATGTTGGTAAGAGCTTAATAATAGTGAACTGGGATAAGATGTCCTGAGCATGTGTGAGCCATACCATCATGGGCATGGTTTGGATAGAAAGGGGTAGATAATGCAATTTGCTAGAGCACAATATGTGACAAGACAGTAAAAACAAAAATAAAACAGTGGTGATTAGTAGAGGGTTAGAGAAGTTAAATTACAAAGGAAGCTTTAGTTGTAATTAGGGTTTGTTTTAGTTGTCACCAGCTTCCCCATTTCCAGATTCAGAAACTCCCAGTACCTTATCTTCCATGTGTTCTAAGGTGCAGGGGTCCAGGAGGCTGATCCTCTGCCTTTCGGCACAGAAAGTGAATGGCTGTCGGTGGAAACGATGCAGGTAAGCCCTAAAGGTGCCATGGCCTGTGAGGAACTGAGTGATGTTGAAGTGTGGGGGTGGGCTTCATGCAGCTGGCGAGCGGAAGCAAGGGTGGGTAGGAGGAAGAAGTTAACCTGTTATGTTCCTGGGAATCTCGTGCCTGCGTTGCAATGGCCAATGGTAATTATTGTGACCATTAAAAAATAAAATTAACTACAGCCATGCCTTGCTTTATGGCCTAGATACATTCAGGAAAAGTTGGTCATAAAGCAAAATGCCATATAATGAATTAATTCTTTCTGCATTGTGATTTACATTTCTTCCTGACCTTGTTTGTGAAAATTGCGATGACTTATCACATTTTTTGGCCTCTTTGTTTAATTACAGCATTTGTTTTGGCGATATAACAAAACATTGTGGGCCATTAATCAATAAAGTGCCAAAATTTAAAAAAAATTTAAGCAAAAGGCTTTATAGCAAGGTATAGGTGTTTTATTAGAAATATCCGTGCAATTTTTTAAATCAAATATAAACTATGCAAAAAATTAGAATTTTTTAACCGCAGTTTCAAAATGTATGACCGAGGGCTAACCTTTGCTAACCCTAAGTCGAAGCCTGATATAAAATCCAGAGGAAGGGTACCGTAAGGCGACCATGTGGGACTAGAAAAATTTTCTGTTTTTTCCTCATGCAAACCACATGGTATTTTTAGGTTAGGTTAGGTTACCCTTCAACAAGCCAACAGCTGAAACCGAAAATATAAACTCAAAAATTTTTAAGTCCCACATGGTCGCCTTACGGAACCCTTACCAAATCAAGGCTAATCCTTAAGAAAGATTACTGCCCTATCCATTACAATCGGTCACATTTGCAAAGATATTCAGTTAAATAAAAAACTAAATAAAAATAAAAATCAGCAATGGGCTTCGCTTGTCATTTTTCACTTTAAAATAGTAGATTTTTTAAAATTAATATTGTAAAGGGTCAGGGTCATGGGTCACCATACCGCGCATCGTGTATGTGAATAATGTGACGTGGGGTTGGGAATGTGACCCTCCCTGCATTCCCGGGCTGACCAGCATTCCATACAAGGTTTGCTGGGGAGCCCGGGAAGGCAGAGAGGGCAGTTCGGGTCAGGCAGTGAACCAGGTTGGTCACTGGAAGTTGTGCGCACCACTAATGCAATCTTTTTCTTTCGTTTTTACGAGGCTGGCAGGTTGCCGCCTGCGAGTTTGAGTTGTTTTATATTTTGTTTTAGTTTCCTAGTTTTGTTAATAAACGGTTTTAAATCCCAAGTCACGGGTCGCGGTGAGTTCCTCGCGTTTCCTATAAATCGCTTCTAACATGGTGGAGGTGCAGTTTTCGCATTCGCTTTTATCGCGACGCGCCCAAGATACTTTGATCTGACGGGTATATGAATGGAGTGGCGATCAAAGGGTGCGCTACGTATGACTACACTGATTGTGGCAACTGGTACACGACCAATTGGTATTGGCGATTCGGCAGAAGGGTCTCCTTTGGTTAATTATAGTCAGCAAATGGCAGGGTCGAGTCCGGACCGGTGGCAGGCAGTGCTTTAGGCCTGGTGCGGTTCGATTCCTGAGCTGCTGGAGAAAGGTGCTTGGGCATCGCGGGACAGTGGTATCAAGAGCCCGGTTTGTGGGGACTTGCAGTGTTCACCTAATGTAATAATTGACATGGAACCAGAGATGAAGCCACCGGTGGCTCAAATAGTGATGATTAATTTTCGTGGCAGTGGCCCATTTTATGATGGGGTCGGAGATATCACGGATTTTGTTAATTCATTTTTGGTGGTTGTGCAATCGGAAGGGTTGCCCATTACGTATGGTCGGCGTCTTCGAAACACCTTACGGGTCACGCGGCAAAGTGGTTCATGACGAATAGTGAACAGTTATTGAATATGCAGTAGTTTGAGCTGCTGGAAGGTTTGAAATATCTTTTGCGGTTCGTCAAGGTATAACCCTGGGCTGTGGAGACAGTATTTCCCGCCATCAGGGGTGGAGTGAGCCCATGAGTAATTACTTAATCGACATGACTTCGATGGCACAGACCTTGAATCCACATACGCCGGTGCTGGAACCAATTCAGATTATTGTTTCGGGCTTGAAACCGATCTTTCACGTTGGGTTGGCGGGACGTCGATGTTACACTATCTAAGAGCTTTGGCTGGCGGTGGTTTCCTTGGATGAGGCCTATGTGTTTGGTCGACCGACACCGTTGGCACCACCCGTGATAGTAGATAAAAAAGGTGCAGATAAGCGGGTGCCTGTGGAGCGGGCTGTTAATGCGACGCAGAATTACAAATGTTACGCCTGTGGAAAGCCGGGGCATATGAAGCGATTCTGCCCAAAGTGAATGGGAAAGGATACGGTGGCGGAATTGAGAAGGGGAGGCCCCTGTACATGGTGGCCCCAGAGGCAGAACACAAGGGAACAGGACGGTGACGAGTTGAGAGAGGTGTTCTCTCCGGTGGCCCAGATACAGATAGGCACACAAACGGTATTCATGGTGGTGGATGGAGGTTCGGTGGTTTCCGTGATGTCGGAGGCGCTTCTCAAAATGTTGTCTATCAAAATGTTGGATAGACCGTTCTCGGGTAGACCCCTGTATGATGTTGCTGGCCATGCTGTGGATAGCATGGGGGAATGTGGCATAGTTGTCCATTTTTGGGCGGTCACTGATTCACCCCTTCAGGATTTTGCGCCATACGGATGGAGTAGCCCTACTGGGCTGGGACTTTGCTTGTCGTACAGGATTGGTCCCATTGCCCCTGAACGAGATGTTCTGTTTCCAGGATAAGCCGGAAGAACTGTTCCCGTTTGTGGCACAGCGAGTTAAACCCGTTAGGTGATTTGCAGCAAGTGGAAGACGACGCCTGAGATGAGAGAGTGTGAACAGTCAGTTCGAATTTATATAGAGGATAGTGGGGAAAAGGCGGAGGAAGAAGGAGGCTCATTGTGTATGGAGTCCGTGGGTGACAGCAAGGCTTTTAAGCGGGTTGCACATCCGACTGTTGCAGATGGTGACATTAGCACCGTGTTCGACCTCGTTGGTGATGTGTCAAATTCCAGCGCAGGCGAAAAAGGGTGTTTTTTTCCTTGTTGAGACTTTGCCTTTGGAGGGAATGTCTGCGTGTGCGGTGCGAGGGGTGATGTCTATTGGTAATGATCATTGTCGTCTTTTTCAGATTGGGAACTTGACTGCGGAAACATTGAATTTGGATGTTGGGACGCAGATCACGGTGATTTCTGCACTGGAAGTGCCCGAGGTGATTCCATTTGAGCCTACAGAGAGTATTAGAGACCGGGTGGCGAGTCGCTTCGAGGTGGAGGGGTTGGACTAGGTACTGCAGATGGGGCCTACACTGACGAGTACGCAATGTTGGGCGCTTCGGAAATTGTTGGGAAGTTTTCAGAATACTTTTGTGTTGTCTGTGCAGGAGCTGGGGTTAAGTAAATTGCCCCCGCATACTATTGATACGGGGAATCATCCACCAGTATATGTTGCGCCCCGGCGTTTATCAGGGAGGGCTAGGGATATAGTGAGGGAAGACATGGGAGAAATGCGTCGTCAGGGGGTGGTGGTCTTTAGTAAGAGCCAATATTCTAGCCCGATGGTTATGTTCATAAGAAGGATGGGTCTGTATGTTTTTGCATAGATTATCGGAAGTTAAATGCGGACATGGTGGTGATTAGTTATCTTTTGCCTGCGCATTGATGATGTGCTGGATGCCATGAAGGGGTCGGCCTGGTTCGCGACCCTGGACATGATGTTAGGGTACTGGCAGGTGCCCATGGGAAAGCGAGACCAGGAGAAAACGGCTTTTTCATGTTCCGAGGGGCATTTAGAGTTTGCTCGGATGCCCTTCGAGTTATGCAATGCACCTGCTACAATGCAGAGGGGACTTAATCAAATATTTCTGCATTTGAAATGAGAGGCGTGCGTGATTTATCTGGATGACATTATTATCTTTGCGCCAAATTTTGAGTCCATCAATATTCCAGAATCCAGTAATATTAGGTTGAAGCCATCGAAATGTTTTTTGGATATGAAGAAGTGAAATATTTGGGTCATGTGGTCAGTGCGAAGGGTGTGGCCATGGACCCTGATAAGATTGTGGCAGTACGGAACTTTCCCTGGCCCGGGGATAGGAAAGGGGTAAAAGGTTTCTTGGGATTGTGTGGACATATAAGGTGGTTTATAAAGGATTTTGCAAGTATAGCTAGGCCATTGACCAATTTGACACGAGAATCTGTCCCTTTTGGGTGGGCGGATTTGTGTGAAGTGGCATTTCAAGATTTGTTAGGGGCGTTGTGTTCGGCGCCAGTATTTGCTATGTTTGACCCAACGACGCCTTTGAGCCTTCATACTGATGTGTCTAGAGTTGGGTTGAAAGCAATTCTGTATCGGGGGGTTAAACCTAGTTAGCGAGTGCTGGTTTATGCAAGTCGTTCCTTGTTGCCTGCGGAGACTAGATATACAATGACGGAACTTGAAGCCCTAGCGATAGTGTGGGTCACCGTGAAATTCCATCATTATTTATTTTTGAATAAGGTTACGATAGTGACAGAGCATCATGCCTTGTACTATTTGAGGTCACTTAGGAATCCCTTAAATCGGTTGGGTAGATGGGCAGCTAAGATGGAGAAATTTACATATGAAGTAGTATGCAAAAAGGGAGGGTTGCATGTTGATGTGGACTGCCTGAGTAGATATCCAGTGATGGAACAGCATGTGGCCCCAGGGGTTGAGGATGATGCATATATATATATATATATATTTAGTGCAGGGCCATAACGATATGTCAATGGAACAGATTCAGGATGGGGGATTGGATGTTTTGCGTAATAAGGCCATGGGGCGAGGAGTGGCCCCAAAGGGTTATTTGGTGTTGGGACAGACCTTTTACTTTTATAATCCTTCCGAGCCGCCTAGGTTATTGTTGGTGGTTCCTGAACACCTGCGGCAAGGAGTTATGAGTGAATGTCATGATCATCCATTGGCAGGACATTTTGGCATATCGAAAACATCGTCCCTTATTTCATGGGCATATTAATAGCCTCAAATGAAAGTGGCTGTTGCAAAGTTTGTGGCATCATGTGAGCAGTGCCAAAGGAACAAGATCCCTTGGGTGTGGCCCCAGGGGCTGCTGGAGCAAATAGCAGTGGAGGCCCTCTGAGAAGTGGGGCTTAGATTTTGGGGGGCTGTTTCCCCATATGGTGGGACGATGTGTCTATTGGCTGGTGGCCGTGGATTAGGCCACCAGGTACTGTGTGGTGGCCCCCATTAAGAGTGCAAATGCTGCAGCCGTTAAAAAAATTTTTTGAATTTGTTTGATAGATTTGGGGTACCCAGGGAATTAATTGCGGATAGAGGGACCAGAAATTCTGTAAGGAGTATGGAGTATTTCATAGGGCCTCAACACCATATCATCAGCAAGCGGATGGTTTGACTGAAAGGATGATACAGATACTTCTCACAACGGTCCGCATCACGGCCCCGGGAAGAAAGTGTGATGGTGGGTGGGTGGTTGCCTTGTATCGAGCGGTGGCTGCGTAAAATTTTGCGAAGCAGGCATCCCCATTGAAATTAATGCATAGATTTTTGCCACGCTTGCCGGTTTATAATACGGTTGGACAGCCCCTATTGGTGGGCCTAATGAGGCCCATTAGGAAATGTAGATTGCGGGCAGTGCAGGCCCTGAATATGGCCCAGGATAAGCAAAAAATCTGGTTTGATAAACGTCATTGCCATTTTGAATTTGAGGTAGTTGAATGGGTTCTAGTTAGAGACTTGGCCCCAGCCCGGTTAGGCCAGGGGAAGTTCAAAGCGCTCTATCACGGTCCGTATCAGATTTTGGAGAAAATTTCGTCAGTGAATTATTCTTTTTGGGATACAAGAAAAGGTACGCCTCCGATTTCCATTATGCATGTTAATAATTTGAAAAAATTTGTCCCCAAAGAATAACATCGGGTATTGGCCTTTAGACTCATTAAATTTAGGAGTTTACCCCATATATGGCACCATCTGGTTCGGCGTGCAAGTCTGACCTCCTCCTGGACGGAGCTGGGTCGGTAACTCGACGTACCTCCCCGGGACTCTGTAGGCGGGAGACATTGTTTTCTTTTCTTTGTTGTGTTTCCTGTGGCGTCACCTCGGGTGAGTACGGGGTGCATGTTTTTGTTATTTTTGGGGTGGAAAGGCTTGTGATTGCTTTGGAATGGCATGGAATTGGTGCTTACCGGTGGTTGATGCTTGCGGTTGTGTTTTTTTTCTTCCATGTAGCGAGTAGTGAGCATGGCGCAGCAAACACCTGTAGTGGTAGTAACGGTTACCGTTTCCGATGGGCTCCGGCAACAGACAGTGTCGGCATCGGTGTCGGGAGCGGGTTTAGAATTGCCGGCTCGACAGGAGCAGGCAGCTGCAGATATTGACGATAAGATGCCGTGGCATCCACAGCATGGCGGGCGTGGTTTTCGTCGCCCTTGGGGTTGGTGATCGGCCAGGCGGCCGTTCAGGAATCAGGCACCAAGGGGCCGGCCGAATTTCATGAATCCTCCGCCGGCCGACCGGGGATTGGGATCGGGAGCTGGCGGGTGAGGAGTTTAATGGTCAGTTTTGGCGACCACCCAGGCCGGGTGTTGTCTGAGGGTCGGCCTACGGGAGCTCGTATTGTGGAGTTGTCATCCGAAGCCGACTGTTCCTGATGATGTGTTTCCGGAAGAGCAGTGCGCCCTGCGTAGGCGAGGTTTGAACTCGTCGATTGATCGTCGTCGCCATTGGGAGCGGGCCAGATTGCGTCGATTGGACGAAGAGGCGGCTGCAAATCGGGGAGCGATGGTGGTGTGAGGCCCTCCACCCTGAAGTTTTATGTTGTTATATATATTTTATGTATGGGTTATTTTTTTGTATTCTAAGTGTCCCCAGGAGTGGACACCCCATAGAGGGGGGGTGTAAAGGGTCTAGGTCATGGGACACCATACCGCGCATCGCGTATGTGAAGAATGTGACGTGGGGTTGGGAATGTGACCCTCTCTGCATTCCCG
The DNA here is from genome assembly GCA_034696685.1 of Julus scandinavius. Lineage (NCBI taxonomy): Eukaryota > Metazoa > Arthropoda > Diplopoda > Julida > Julidae > Julus > Julus scandinavius. The sequence goes on along the minus strand of JAQGAE010001983.1, from coordinate 9,607 downwards.
GGCTGACCAGCATTCCATACAAGGTTTGCTGGGGAGCCCGGGAAGGCAGAGAGGGCAGTTCGGATCAAGCAGTAAACCAGGTTAGTCACTGGAAGTTGTGCACACCACTGACGCAATCTTTTTCTTTCGTTTTTATGGGGCTGGCAGGTTGTTGCCCGCGAATTTGAGTTGTGTTTTATATTTTGCTTTAGTTTCCTAGTTTTGTTAATAAACGGTTTTAAATCCCAAGTCACGAGTCGCGGTGAGTTTCTCGCGTTTCCCAAAAATCGCTTCTAACAATTTACATTCTGATTCTGATGGAGTAGCTAACCCTTTGAGACAGGTACTCCATAAGGTAGCACTACTGGGCCACACTTATGTAGCGTTAAACATCCTATTAAATAATTGCACTCGGCCCGTAGATGTGCACGTAATCCCTACTGCACACCAAGATCTGCACAGACCACTTGTTCAAGTTTTTGTTTTAATCCATATCACCCCATTAGCAGACTTGGCAGATTTAACGACCTCACATAACTAGGTACCCTCACCCTTAAATCCCAGCCATTCTTCAGTGGATGTGCAGTGGCTGACAAAAGTTTTAGGAAGATCCAATTATTCCTTAATTATGAAATCTTGCTTTTCAATTATGAGTTTAGTCAAGTGAAGAAATATGAATATTAATCCAATTAAATAAAAACGGCTTGGCAAAACTTTTAGGACGATGAGCAATTTGAATTGCAAAGTAAATTAAAAAAGAGTACATGTAATACTTCATGCAAGTTAGTATTTGGTGGCCCATCCTTTGGCTTCAATCACAGCAGCACACCTGCGAGGCATTGACTCCACCAGGATTTGATAGTAGATTCCCTACCCATTCTGAAGCAAGCTAGAGCTGTGCAGGCAAAGAACACATTTGGAATGTATGCAACCCCATTACCACACAAATCACATTCCTCCTCAATCCCTCTGACCTTCGTAATTTGCTTATTGGTTTCCAAGAGTGCCAGCCCTAGCTCTGAAAGCAAGGCACTCCCTTAAGAGTTGTCATATATCCACTTCCTGGCTATTCTTGTTTTCAACTGGTAAAACATAGTGCTCTTGTCTAGTATACTTTCTCCCACTTTCTCCCTTCCCATGCATTAATGAATTTTTTATTCTGGCAACTGAACTACACCAAGAACCTCTCTTGGTGACATCAAACCCCAGCCGGCACCCAAAACTTTTCATCTTCTTTTTTTAGAGTCCCCCAACATTGCCCCTCAATAATTAATATATTTGCCACACTAATTTTGACTTGTCCAAGTCCCATAACCTGAAAAAATGTGAGCTTGCTTGCCATCTCCCTAGCATTAAATGAGGACCACCGCCTTTCACCCTGTGGTGCTTCGACCACTGTAAATCGATATGCCCCAGAGCAGCTTTTGAATTGGGTCGTTAAAGAATCTCTAGTTTGTACTTAAGGGTGAGATTGTAGCAAATCACATCATTACCATAAGTCAGGGCAGGAACATCAACCCCCTTCCAAACTTCCTTATTGACCTCATACTATTAGAAAGATTGGAATGCACGCATGCGAAGTATCCCTTTGAGATGCCCTTCTTTAGCCACTACCTTATCTTCCATGGCAGCCAGATAGTTTTTCCCTTTACCTAGCACTACCCCCATGTATTCATATTGCATCACTTGCCCTACAGGTATCCCGTTTAGCTGCCAGGTGCTTGAATCTTCAGAAGCAATGTTCTAAACAAGAATGCCTAATTTTTCCACTTCGAATTCTAGCCCTAAGTCTGCTCCATACTGCCCCGCAATGCTGAGTAGTTCCTGAAGTTCTTTTGAATCTTCTGATATCATTGCTGCTTTATCACAGAAGAGAACACCTGGAAGCTTGTTAGAACCTATCCTATAAACAAAAAGAAACACAAGACTTAATAAAGGACAACCCCTTCTAACCCCTTTATCCACAGATACAGCTGTTTAGTCGAAATCTTCCCAGGAAATTCTATATATTCTGTTTCTAGGTATAGAGCCATTGTAGCCGTCACCAGCATGTTAGATATACCATACTTGGTAAAAAGGCCCCATAGGATGCTAGGATTCCCATTGTCAAAGGCCCCTTAATAACTAAAAATGCTATGTAAAGGGGCTTATTTCTCTTACTGGCAATCCTGGTTATCCCATTCTACCACACCTCTAAATGCCCATTGCTTGTTTTCACCTGCCAATGGGCTCTTTGATTTAATTAATTGTCCTATCTTATCTACCCGCAATGTCATCTTGATGAGATGATGATTTGAGTCTAGGCCATTCATAGTCTCCTCATGAGTTATCACAGTCAACCATGTCTATCAAGTGATGGCCACAAACAATAGTCTAGTGCATAAGCTATATACTTTGGCTTTGGTTTATGTTTTTACCCCTACACATTTAGGTAGCAAGTTGTCAGTACAGAGATCTGAATGTGGCGAAATTATGCAGCATGCTGCTATTGATATTAGCCCTCGTGTTGCAGAAATAGGCCAACGATAAAAATCACCAAACAAACAAACAACAATACCAAGTATGTCAACTTCACGCATTTGGACCAGCGCTCCGATTTATTGCGTTTTACTTGACCCATAAGCTCAGTTGCATTAATAAAACCTACACTGAGGTAGGTGGCCTTCATATTACACTTATGCCTATCTCTGTCTTTGCTCTCCACACTATGCTCCCTAAAAACCCCATGCACATGCCTGGATGGTGACTCTCATCATCTCCCTCCTTCTGGGATGGTCCGGGCACGCATGGGAAAGCACCTAGTTTTTTGGGTCCAAGGCAAAATTATACATATTTGCCATTCCCCTTTCCAACACTGCTTCCTGCTGACATCAGGTGAACCCCGTCATCCTTGTATAAGTGTGCATTACTCCAGAAGATGTCCCAGTGATCCATCTAAGGAAAATTTTCTTACCTACATGCTTGCTTCAACAAGAGGTGTAGCATCAAAATGCGTGATACAATGACGTTCTTTTCTTGTTTGCTCAGTGACCTGATGATTTACTTGTATACACTAACGACGTCCTCAGGGTTTTGCTGCCCTATGTCATTAGATCTGAGATGAATAAGGACATGGTTCGTTCAATCCTTACACACCATTTTCCCCATTGTTCACATTTAAGTTTGTTAGTGAAGTTCCACTGCTGACCAAGTTGATGATTTTCAGCTCTCATCCTTGGATTAGATCATACTCTTCAGCGCCTTGATTGCTTGAGGAGCATTGGAGTCTCCTACTACCCCCTATTCAGAGCTTACATCTTCAATCTTAGCTGCAGCAGCCCGACTGGCAAGAAGGTTATCACCAATCCATACTCTTTAGGGAGTCGATTTACTGTTTTTCGATGGACTCGTAGTAATGCTCGCTGCCTGTAAGTTTTTGTCACTTTTTCTTTTAAACCGTCGGATTGTTGCAGTGCTGGGGTATTCTGTGTGCATTCTGACACTCATGTGTTTAGCTTCATTAGTCCGATCCTTCTTGTCTTTTGCACAGCAGTCTCCAGAGGGGCTCTTGCACTGTGCAAGCTTGGCTTCCAAAATTGTGATGAGGGTTTCGTGTCTAGTCACGATTGACACTACCTCGTCCATCCTACTTGTCAGATGGGATGCTTCCAAGTTCGGGCTCGTTAGCGCTTGCACCCAACTGTAACGGCTTTCACATCCATAAATGCATGTGTTTATTATCACCTGTAGCGACTTTTTCCTTTCTTGGCCATTTCAGCCAGTCCCATGCATATCAGATGAAATCGTTCCTTGCATATGTCATATATTTAACCCTAGCTGCCTCCAAAGAACCATTCAAGTTGCAGTCCTGTTTGCACAGTCTGGAATCATCTATACCTCCTTCTGTGCTTGAACACCAATATATTTTTGACCTTTGGTAAGGTCTGCTCCACCTGTTCATGTAAGCGCGACTTCTTTTAGGCATGTTCATTCGAGACATTTCGAGAGCATGAGGTTATAAGGGAGTCTTACAATTGCACAGGTCCCTTCACTCTGCGATACAATTTCATTGGGTCAAGCTGCTAGCACACGATATAGTATGGGAGCAAAGAATCATGACAATCACTTGGTACACGAATGTCCAGTTCACCAACGCGGGCCAATACTCACCCCGGGCAACGCCACCGACCGTACAACGAGGTATAGCAGTTGGGATTCTTCTGTTGGTAGCAACTGCAGTGATGAATCTGAGGACGCAAACGACTCAGAACATCCAGACATATGTTTATCTAATAACATGCAGACATTTGAAGAAGATCATAAAAATTCATCAGAAAGAGATGATTGTGAACATTGTTATGCAAGCCACACAGGGCAATTTAGCAGATCAAGTAGCCTTTCATCTATTGTAGTGTTATGGTTTATTATGTAAGATAATAAACACTTTATTAGGTGCACAAATTCTTCCAGAGATTTTTCATAGTTTTTCTAAACTTTTAAAGTCTATTTGTATAAAAATGTCATACTAATTATATTACGCTAAATATTGTTACTACTTTAGGGAAATGGATACAGATACAATGATTTGTAGCCAGTGCAATTTAGACCTAGAAACTGCTGATAAGACAAAAGCAAATTATAATGTTAAAATTGAGTTTAATAGATCAGTTAGCAAACTTATTATCAGCCGACATAAGTTATGATAGTGTGATGCAGATTATAAGTAAACAGGATGGTCAAGATTATTTTAATTTTAAGTATCCTGGGCAATGCTTGCATTCAAACAAATCTTACTCATTTTTGTTGTAGTGAATCTATACCATTCTTCAGGAATTTCAATGTGGCCAATTCAGCTAATTGAACTGCCTATAAAGGAATGCTGCCATTATGTAATGCTGGCTGGACTGTGTATTGGGAAGGTGAGCCTAATGTGCATGTTTTAATATGTGCGTTTAATAACAAAGCAGAAATATATCTTCAACCATGAAAAACATTAAAATTTGAAATTTATACTCACATGCTGCATTACAGACTGGATCTTTCATTAATGATTAACTCGGTGAAATTTAATGGTTAATTTAGTAACTCATGATGTCTTCATCCTGGAAAACTTTCTGATGTGTGGTACTTAATAAATATACAATATTATGCTCAACGAACATATTGCCTGATACGAGAGAGTCACCAACTTAACAGAACAGTCCAAGAAAAGAAAGGCATATCACCTCTGGTTAGTTTGCCAAATTTTAAATTGGTTTCTGGAATTTGTGTGACTGCCCTTACAAAAAAATTGATGTACTATCTTTAAAGTTTCATATAAGTTTCAAAGTAGGCATTTTTAAGTATCATAAAGGTATCGTCACAGGTATCATTAAAGTCTGATCGGGTGCGAATGATACCTCTTGGAGGTTTCATCATGAAACTTAAAAATGTTTTGTTTTGGTATCCATTAGGTATAGAGTGGAAACCTATCAACGTTTCATTTTGGTATCCATTAGGTATAAAGTGGAAGCCTATCATCGTTTCATTTTGGTAACCTTTCGGTATTAAATTGGATTACACTTTTGTTATGGAGGGTCTTAAACTATACCAATGCAAATTAGTGTGGCACTCTGCGTACTCCTTTACTTCAAGGTAAGGGTAACAGTTGTAGTTGTATACAATGCTACTGGCCTGTTGTTCAGTTTATGAATGTGTTTAAAATTGCATCATTGTATATTTTGGGGAGGGGGATAGGGAAATTGCTAAAATAAGTAACCCACCCCTCTCCCACCTTGGTAAGTGTTTATTTCATCCCTTCCCCCTTACCTCTCCTTTAGCAGTATACTGTCCAGTATTCAACACCCATTAACTCTCCTTTAGTGGTGCACCAAGCAGGGGGTGGAGGAGGGGCTAGTCATGATTGGGTGGTATTGCATCATGGAGGTTGGGAGTCAGCATGTAGTTAGATTATTGAGGCCTAAATACACCCAACATTAGGGCCTAAATTAAGCCTAAAATACTAGTGCCCATCCATACCATCCTCTCCAAATTATGTAGTTCTAAGGTTTCAATTAGAGTAGCCAAATAATCAAGCTATAGCAACAAGCATTATTAAGGCCTAAATTAGACCTAATATATTATGGGCCTAAATTAGGCCTAATATAGTAGGGCCTAATTAAAGCCCGGGTGTGGTTTACGTTACTCCCAATGGGGTATCCATACCATCCTTACAAAATTATTTAGTTCTTAAATTTAATTTGGTGTTGCCATAGCATCAAGCTATAACAACAGTTATCTATTTTCAACTTGCAGCAATAAATAAAATTATGGAGGATGGTAGTATTGTTTAAATTTTCAAATAAACCGTAATTAGAATTAAAACTTGCTAAATATATGCCTCTAAGTTGTTTATCTCGATAGAGTAACATAATTAGGTAATTATCCATTCGTAATACACATAGGTTTTTTATTCGTTTTCATAAAATGTTCAATTTTTGTACACTTTCTGCACATTTTTTTGTTAAAAAAGAGGTCAAACTTGCGCAACTTACTACTTGCATGGAAAGGTTTCTTTAGATACATATGAAACACCTTACTGAAACTTTAGATACATGTATCATTTCATTTATTTGATACCTAATTAAGATAGATATGCACCCAAAAAGCTCATTATGAATCTGCCGAACACTATTTGTAATTGCTGTGGGGTAATTCGTTATTTAACAGAATAACATTTAGAAAATATTCTGTGGATAATATTGAAAATATATACTAAAACATAGGAGTACTAAATATATTAAATATGATTCAAAATATAATATATTTTAAATATATGACAAATATGTTGTAAAAATGTATAATTTGGAAATGCATATTCAGAATATTTATTTACAATATATGACAACTATATTGTAAGAATAATTAGTTTGAAAATATTCCGGATATTTTTTGTCTGCCAAACTAATTTAGGCCTATTTTAGTGTGCCACGACAAATTTGTTAAAACTATTGCATATTTTAGTGTGCTATGACTAATTTAGGCAAATTATTGCATATCACAATCGTGTTCACAATCATGACCAAGATAATGTTTATATATTGAGTTACATACAATCTTGAATTTATACCTTTCTCAATGCCATTTCACAAATGACTTATTGGTAGTTAAGGGCCGTTTGCACCAACAAAGGTTAAATAAAAAGTTAGCTAACCTGAGGTTATATAAAACCACGAGTTAACCTCAGGGTTAGCCTCATTGGTTTTCTTCAAGTTAACCAATAGTCAACTGTTAACTTCCTTTGGTGAAATTGTTTTCCTAGTTAACTCACGGTTAACCTTAGGTTTAGCTTAACCTTTGTTGGTGCAACCGGCCCTAAGAGGTTTAGGTATTGACCTGAGAACTCAGAGTATATGGGTTCCTCTCCACCTGAGTGTGATTGTGTCTTTTATTTAATTTTGTTTTTTTAGTTTTTTATTTACACCCGATCCATGTAGAGTTAACAGATCCATTTATATGTGAGACCCATAGAAATATGGGAGTTATGGATTATGGATTATAATTTCAGGTATTTATGTTATAATTTCTTTATTATATGTATATTATGCATATACTGATATTGGGCCAATTTCTGAATATGTTCTATATATAACCAGATATAATTTTTCCATAAGGGATATATCTTTCTGACTTAAACAAGAAATTTGTGATTGAAGTATCTTTAAAGTATATTTATTATTTTACTTCAAATTTGTTGATACTTGTAAACGTTTCTTCCATATCTACATATCTGAAACCTTAAAGATACATTGAGTGTTAACAAAACCTTTTGATGACTAAAAAAAATACCTAAAAGAAACCATGAAACGTTTCATTCCTAAGGTTTCAAATTTGTATACCTATAAGAAACCTAAAGAATACCTTGATACCTACTGGATACTATAATTTAACTAAGATGATACCTTACATTTTTGTAATGGTGGTTTCTGTGACTGCAAACATTGTTTATTTCTGGAAGTTTCTAAATACTTAACAGAATATGTATTTTTTATATCACATGCCAGGGCTATGTTCACAAACCAACACTTGTAGGGCTTTATAATAACTGCCTAAAATTTGCTGTAACACCCAGATACACTCACAGAAAGTTCAGGTCAATTTTGTACTTGAAATACTGGAAATTTCATGAAGTTGTTGTAGTACAGCCTCACATGTTTCTATGAAATTTTGTCTAGGAAATATTATGAACATTGGTTGTTGTATTACAGCCTCTCATCGTTCGATGAAATTTTGCCTAAGGAGTAATCTGAGCATTGGCAGCTCCTTGTTGAAACCATTTTCTTGTTGTTTGAAGAGTAGAGTTTTTGCTTTTAAAACATGTGTATCATTGTCTAATTTTATATTCCAACAGCAGAATATTATTTAATATCCATCAACTGTTACACCTTTGCAAATGTGCAAGAAAGTGGGGCCCTATTTGGTGTTGTTCTGTATTTTAATTTTAGGATGCAAATGGTTATATGTATGAAAGAGTTCGGGGAAATTCTAGAGGTGCTACTAGTTTAGCAACAATTTTGCCAATACAAGCCCTTAGGGTTTTGTCGAAAAGGATAAACCCTAAATTCCATGTTTTTTAATTATGTATGTTTTCTGTTACAGGAATCGTTATCAAATCAGCTACATAATCCAACGTTTGTGGATTCAAAGGAAAACTCATTGGTATGAAATTTTTAATGTTATAAATTAATATATTCTTTTATTTAACCATTCCATAATAAACTTGGGCAACGAGATGATATTAACAAATTTTGAACATTAGCTGAGGTAGACTATTAAAAGGACCTTAGAAGGTGACTACGTATAGAGGGTCCGATGTTTCTTAGCACCTTAGTTCAATGAACGTAAGGAAGTACGAAGAAGAATTGTCTTCTACTTTTGAGCTTAACAGAGTTCGACTTTTTTAAGTTCGAACTACGGCGATAAGGCTATTTTACAATACATGAGTAAAGTTAGGCCTCGGAGAGTGATCTGATGGGTCTTACAACTGTAAGTAACTTAGATAAGCAGCGATCCGAGAATTTGGCTAGAAGTTTCAAAAGTTAAAATTTTCAAAGTTTTTTGTTACATTTAGATTCAGTCTTTATTTGGCAGTATCAAAGTTACAATGCAGAAGAACATGCTCTGCCTACCTTAAAGTTAAAGTTAGCTCTCTGTCTTAACAGTGATTTGGGAGCCCTTATAGATGGTTCCTAGAATCTCACATGACAGAAGGTGATCAAGAAGGTAAAAGGTCACAGGGGGCTAGAGTGTGTTTTTTTATTGAAAGTTTATTCCCTACAAGGGGGAAAGTGCCAACAGTGGATACAGCACATGTTATTTGGTGTGATTTGAAGGTTTGTGGGGGGCTGCAACAAGTGGGGGTACAACAAGTACATAAGCCAGTACAACTAGTGAGCAGTGACAATTATAGTACCGTAAAATGAGTGGTGAGGATAAATATTTATAGAAGCATGTTAGTGACAGCAGTAAAAATAACAAGTAACAATGTTAATCAATAATGGGATGTTGAGAGGTAAAGCATAGGCATACCGATACCCTGGTGAAAGAAACAATTGGATTTAAAAAAACTGAACCATTCATCCAATTATTATTTCGAAGGGTGTTTGTAAAT
>JAQGAE010001982.1:0-19838 GCA_034696685.1 Julus scandinavius | reverse complement strand
AGAATGATTATTCTCGATTTGGAATTCTAGAATGATTATTCTCGATTTGGAATTCTAGAATGATTATTCTCGATTTGTAATTCTAGAATGATTATTCTCGAATTGGAAATTGTAGAAAGATTATTCTCACTTTGGAATTCTAGAATGATTATTCTCGATTTGGAATTCTAGAATGATTATTCTCGATTTGGAATTCTAGAATGATTATTCTAGCTTTGGAATTCTAGAATGATTATTCTCGATTTGGAATTCTAGAATCATTATTATCGAATTGGATTTCCAGAATGATTATTCTCGAATTGGAATTTTATAGAACGTAGTTTTCCTAGCTGGCATTCTATAGGATGTTCGTTTTGGAAATGGAATTATAAAGTTAAATTTTCATAATCTATTTTTGCTAACAATTTGTTATATGTATTTCTCCCAATGAGATAATTTCCAATCTAATTGTATATGTGAGGGGAAAATTGTTATAAAAAATATATATATATATATATATTAAATTTAAAAAGTACATTTTTTTCAAATTTTCGAATTGATTTCACCTGAATATAATTATAGTTGTGTCAAAAGATCTTGTTTGTGTACAGGTGCAACCGAATATAATTGCTATACTTTTCGTTCCAAGGTCAAAATAAATAGCTTTTTAAGTTTAAAATGGCTCGAATTATACAAAATTTTATATTTCTAGTCACTTGTGATTATAGGCTTTTTTATGTATATTATCAATCACGTCCGTATAATTTCACAAAATAGATGCAACTTTCAACATTTCCTGTGCTGTTGTATCAATTTTTTTGTTTAGTATACGAGTTTTGCATTTCCCAAATTTTAAAATATATTTTAAAGGATCGATGAAAGTATACATCTATGTTACATCTATGAGACTTTTATAATTTCAATTTATTTCTGTAAATATATACGTGAGCATGTACAGTTGTCTACCATAGGTTTACATATGACATATGAATTTCCCATCCTATGTTTCCATGTTTCTTATTCGCGAAAATTAGAACATTGTTAAGTGTAATACGAAATCCGAGTCTCATTGTTCCCTTTTGTTTTCAAGCTTAATTTTCCCTTCTTGCTTTCATTCATGTTTTTCTCCCTATTTTTTTCTACAAATAAACCTACTTTATCCCCTCTTGCTCGACGCCCTCTGGCTACTAATTGTGGTATTAATCACCGTTTGGGGTTCCTGCGTAACGCGGGAGAAAATGGAATGCTGTAAACAAGATGGCCGCCGTTTTACCTGTTTTAACATAGAAAAAAAAATTGAGCTTATTCCTGTTTTAATATTTATAAACGCGATTACTTAAGCATGTCTTCGAATTTTTTCAACTTTATGTACTTGTTAAATGGAATATTTACTTTAATGGTTGGGAATTTGTTATACTTTTTACTGTTTGAAATATATGGTTACTTTGTTGTTTTGAAGTATTGTTACAAAAACTGGGGATTTACTTTAAACTGGTTGGGACATATGGCTATACGTAATAACATTTAGAATAGTGCAGCTTAACGAACGTCTGGATGTGGTTATTATATAGTTATACTTTATACTGGTTGAGATATATATATGGTTATTTTTTTGAAGTATTATTACAAAAATTGGGTATTTACGTCCAAGTTAGGATGTTTTCTCCATATATACTGGTTGGGCCATTGTTACTTTATGCACGTTGAGATGTGTATATTTTAAAGGTGTATATGTTTACTTCATACTGATTTAATGGGATATTTTATAAGACTTTTGCTGGTTGGGATTTATTTTATAATTGTACAAGTTGGGATATATTCACTTTTGAGATATATATAGCTATACACGTTGGAGTATTGTTACTTTATAGCGGTTGGACTATTTTTATTTTTAACTTGTTGGGATATGGTTAAGTTATATAAATTGGAATACAATTTCTCATTGGTTGGGATATTGTTTCTTTAGACACGTTAAGATACTGGTTGGGACGTTCAAGTTTATTGGCGTTTGAATGAGGATGCTACAACCGTTACTTTATATACCGGTTGGGATATATATCGTAGCTTTATGCAAGTTGAGGACATTTATTTCATACGCTGGTTGATTTATTTATTTTATAATTGTACAAGTTGGGATATATTTACTTCGTATTGTTTGGGATATTAATACTTTTTACTGCACGTTTACATACACGTTGATGAGCTATGTTATACTTTATACAAGTTGCTGTATTCACTGTATATTACGTCATACAAGCTGGATTGTTATAGTTCATACACTGTGATATGGTGGTTATATACTTGCATACTTGCCAATACTTTTAATTTACAGTAGGGAAGACTGGGGAGCATTGAGACGCTTTTTATGCTAAAGCATTTTTTGGCGCATTCAATAATTGTCATATTGATCTAAAATTCTAAGGATGTGTGATTTAATTAAGTGGCTGTGTAATAAAATTTTATCAAGCGAATTTGATCAAATCTACTGTAAAGTCTTAACATTTGGAAAAATGGTATGGAATATCTCATTTTACCCCACTCCTGGGGTAATGCCTTCCAGTCTCACCTAGTGTATATATAATACCAGTAAATAACAGTACTTTTTTTTAGGAAAGTACAGCTTTATACCAGTTAAGATATAGTTATTCTTATGTGTATATAATTCATCCTTTGTGGCCTTTGACCCTACTGTTTGTTTTGACCAGTAGTCAATAGAGGGTGTAACAGGAGTACCCCCTGGGGCAGAAGGCGGGATTCCAGTAGCACGCAAACCCAGGAAACAGGAAGAAAACAGAAATTCCATTCACACAATCGGGAACTACTTAAGTAAGGTCGATGAGTACTGAGCAATGCCCTATTCCCGCCGAACTTAAAACGCTCGGAAAGTAGGCCAGCAGATGGCGCACCATCGGTTGATGACCGTTCCGTGTCTGCTAAATATCTTTGGCATTTCAAATATATTTTAGTAGACTATATGGGCGTGGTTATCCGCTCGATGGCACCAGTTAGCGTAGAATCTTCTGCTAGCAGACGGATTCTGCTCACCATGTGTTTTTTGGATTTCATTGCGGTTTTCTGCAATTGGATGGAGCGTAAAAATTGGAAAAAGTTGTTCGTTTACTCCGACTTTTTGAGATGGTACACAGTTTACGGAAGTTTCAGAAAGATCGATATTTAAATAGTTGGCGCCGTATTGCAGTATTAAATCATGCAATTTCCCGCTGAATCACTGAATCACATTGTGATTCACGTGATAAACAAAAATATCATATTGAAGGGGAAGGATAGATAAGTTCAGGGGTTTAAAAAATGTTATAAACAGTTTTAATCTTTTTAATTTTATATAAAATGTGATACAAATTTTTTTTAAAATATATATGTCGATAAAAAATGCATTAATTAACACGAAGATATTATACAAGTTCAAGTTTTTTTTTACTAAATCGTAAGTCAGCCCAGGGTGACGTCAAGGGCCCTTTGTCGGTTAGGATATTTCTTTTGTCGGTTGGGATTTGAATTGATCCAGATCAAACGAAGGGGGAAAATACAGGACGTAATTATAATAATAAAATTTGACAGGAAAACAATATTATGAGAGGTTTACGACCCAAGAACACATTTGAAATCGGAGACTGAAATGCCCTCAGGCGGACAAAACCGAAAACTGAATTTTTTTTAAAAATGGCTAACAGAAGAAAAAAAAACCTACAATATGGCGGAAAAAATGTCTACCCTTCTTTGGTTAAAACGTAAAAGTCGGTTTTGAAAAAGGTTCTAGGCTATTTTTTGGCCCAATAAAATGTATTGTGCTGCAGGACCGGACACCCCTTATTACGAACAGTAATAATTATTATAATAATAATAAAAAATATACCTAACAATATACATATTTATTTTTTTGCATTTTATTATAAACTGAATTTCCTCTCTTTTATGCTGTTGTTGTTAAGTGGGGTTGGAAAGCGGTTTTAAAGAGAACTTGGTACAGTAGAACCTGTCTAAATGCATACTTTTGGGACTGATAAAAAATATGCATTTAGACAGGTTTATCAGCAGACATGCGCACATACAGCTGCCAAGTCTCATCTTAGTTTGATATTTTTTTTGTGCAATTCCATTGTTCATATTCACTTACAGAATCATTGGGGGCTATCCTATAATGCATTAAGTTTCGTTTCTGTTCACGTGAGAGAAACTCTCGAGATGCTCTCCATATCAGTTCTCAATGTAGCACGTGCAACAATGTGCGTGCTACTGTTCGAGAGCTGTCACTGATAGCAGCTCGCAAAATACGAACCATAAATTCGACTTTCGAGAGCATTTGTCGCGATGCTTATGTTTAGGGTTTTTTATATGTTTAAAGCTAAGTTTAGGAAATTTTGTGGAATACGAGAGTAACTCGCGAGAGTTAACTAATCTCACGTGGAATTGCAGTTAACGCACATTTACATGCATTCCTGTTACTCATCGCGTTATGGAAATTCCCATAATTTATAAAGCAGGCCCAACGGGGAAGTTATAGGGGCACATGGAAAATTTGTTAAGTATGGATGCTTTCTTAAAAATAGTGCATGGTTTTGGAAAGGTTCGTTGAAGTAAATGTACCTTTCACAGGAATTTGAAAAATCTGGAATTGTCGTAGAAATTGTCTGGGATTTTGGCCAGTTAACTTAACTAATTTCCCGATACATGGTATTGATTAGAAATATACATGTGTATGGTATCAAAAGGTCCATTTTACTACATCTATAACCCCGAATGCCCTAAGATCCATTGCATAATACGTTTATCTACCTCTTTCATATATATATATATATATAGTGTATAGGCCCAATGCATATATGGGCGTTAGGATAGAGACTCTTGCGATGGGCTAAAATATCGAATCCCCACTAGAAATTTAGAAAATAGCTCGGTAAGGACATGGTATAGTTATACCATTTTTTCAATAAACTGATCTGACAACCAATGGAATGTTACCGTTATAAGTACGTGATGTCAAGATTTACAGAGGTATACTATTGTTGTTAATGAAACTTTTTTGGGGGAAACTACTGCCCCTTACACCTTCAAAACTTTCAATTTTGAAGGCTCAACATTTGCAAAGACCCCGAGGTGTAGATTTTGGCCTGCAGACATCGCGTTTTTGTGTTTTTACGCGATAAATCGCGTGAGTCACGTAGGTGTCACACTTTGGCTGGCAATTAAAACTGTGCTCATCATCACACGCGACTATTAAACGTTATCATCGGACGACACGAACTTTCTAGGACATTAAACGTGTTTTTATTAACCAAAACCACGTGTTGAAACATCGCGTGCTTCACCACGACTTCACCACTTTCGACATTTGCCCGGAAGCACGACGGTTTAACGAGTTTTCGAGATGTTTTGCACGAACGGTTGTCGAGTTTATATTAGTCTTTTAACTTCCTAACCGGCGGTGTTAAACATTCATTCCCAACGGAGAAGTTGGAAAATGGAATCTTAGATCAGAAACCATGCAAAGTTTGACACAAAATTCTTCTTCTGTTTAAGAGCAACGGTTCAATGTGAGGTCCTTTGCTGTCTTTTCTGCACAGAACGTTGAGATGTTTGATGGATGTCCATAAATCTTGCAATTTCGCATTATAAATGTGTCCAAACAGAGCGAAGACATGCACATTGAGTGATAACATTGATAAAACATTAAAAGCAATGAGCCCAATTCATATACATGCCATGGTTGGCATTGGTTGGCAGGAGATAAAGGGCCCACCCATGCAAAATTACTATAAAATGGTGTCCCAAAGCATAAGTTTTAAGCGTTTTATTCCTATATATTTATGAGAGAATGCTTTGATTCATCCTGTATTTTTCCATTGTTATTTAGACACAGGTTTTCGAATTCGGGTGTTTCGTTGGCAGCGGTTAATTGGCTAATTAACCGAAACGAGTTTAATTATCGATAATCGTTCCTTTCAGCTAAAACTTTGCATAAAAATCACACAAAGACAAGGGCTAATCAAGACTAATAAAAATATGGGCGAAACTCCAAATAGGGGAATGAAAAGGGTTGGGTCACCTCATCCAAGATGGCTGCCGACTTCTCAACATATAATGTTAGGAACAGTGAGAAAAAATGGTATTGAAACATGCTACATAAATGTTTTGCGATAAAAAAAAGCTTTTGTTATAACGTGTTAAAACGTGTTAAAAGCATATAAAAACTTATTGGAACTTGACAGCAATGTGAACATGGAAACGTGTATCGTGATTACATGTTTAGCACAACGTTCTCTATACTGTGTACACGTGTTGATATAAAATGTTTGAAATAAGCTACATGCAAGCTACTTGTATACTTGATTTCGACATGTACGTGTAGTGCTCTTGTATAAATACTTGCATAGTTGACATGTTTGTTCTCTGTGTAAATATTTGTATGACTGAATCTAGAATTTATTTGAAAAAACTGTTTTTCGCCTGCATATACATGTATAATTGACGTGTATATATGTAACGAAACATGTCATTCTCGCATATAATTTTGCACAGTTCTTTCGTATTATACAACATTGACATTATTGTGCCCATACAAGCTCACTGATGAGCTTCGGGACAAATTGTACATTGTTCTTTGTGATTTTTTATGAATAAATTGTAAAAAAAAAAAGAACGTGCATTAGTTTAACAAGCTTCACCACGTTTTTGACACGTTTTATATCACTGTAAACCTATATGGACATTGCCCTAATTGGGTTGATCGGCATATTCGCCACCGGATGTTGTTGTTTTTTGTATATAATTCCGAATTCCACTCACTTCCGGTTCTATTGTAAATGTTTAATACGACTAAACCGATGCAAAAGAGAAAGGCTATCATTCCTTCTGTCGCCATTTTTAAAATGGCGGATATACATTTTTCTATCCATACGAGCGAATTATACAAGTATAATTGGGCTATAAAAACATGCCGTGAACTATACACAACGCGTGTCCCCACACAAAAGGCATATTGTCCCTAGGCTTCTCATCGACAGCATTGTTTACCTTCGACAACATTCATCGAGTATATAAAAGCCCCGGGGGGTCGCAATTAAACGATATGACCCCCCCTCTCCACTTGTATACATGTATAATTACGAGCATAAGGGGGGAATTTACGGTGATGGCCTCCTAAGGTTAGCGTATGGCGAACCCCACAGGAGATATAATTCAAATTTCAAAAGAGATTTCTTTAAAAGAAGTGTTCCATTTTGAAAAGCAAGATGGCCGTCGCTATGCAGTGATACAGATGACATGTTTTTGATAATTTGAGTTTTTGATTTCGTTTTTGATTATTTTAAGTTTTTGAAACCGACATTTTGTGTTTTCATTGTCTGTTTCTGAGTTGTTCGACCTTAGTTTTATGTTTTGTTTCCTTTTGGCAGAAAAATCTTTGTTTTAAAATTGTTTATAAGAATTCGACTCTTAATCTACTTTTTCTTATAAGATATTATATAAAGGTGTTGTATAGATCCATTGCTTTTTTTGGTTTTTTGACAGACTATATATGTAAGACTTTGTTTTAGGTTTTCACTATTCTATACTTTTCATAAGTACATAGGTATTTTCATGAGATCCATTGATTTTATAAGATATTTTGTTTATATCCTTTGGTTTTGTAAGGTATTTTCATGAGATCCTTTAGTTTTATAAGGTCTTTTCATAAGATCTTTGGCTTTATAAGGTCTTTTCATAAGATTTTTGGTTTTATAAGGTCTTTTCATAAGATCTTTGGTTTTATAAGGTTTTTTTCATACAGTCGTGTGGTGATGTTTTTTTTTTTTTTTGGCAATTTGAGTTTTGCCTTTATTTTAATAGATTTGACCATTTAAGTTTTCTACCAATTCTTTGCATATAATCGTCATTCTAGGCCGAGATAATTAAACGACATATAGTTATGGTCGTTTGGGGGTATTTCTTGAATTCCGTTTTTGATTTTTGTTTTTGTTTCAGCCTAAAGCCGCCTCCCAAAGACGGCATCACGAAGAGTAACCCCAGCAAGCGCCACCGTGAGCGTCTGAACGCCGAACTGGATACATTGGCCAGTCTGCTTCCGTTCGAAGCCAGTATTCTTTCCAAACTGGATAAACTGTCCATCCTAAGGCTCAGCGTCAGCTATTTAAGGACCAAAAGCTACTTTCAAGGTAAGGCAAATTTCACGCTATATTTATTATAAAGCAACAGATAGGCTATTCATGCATATACTCAATAATAAAGGGCATTTATGTTTATCGATATTTTTTAAAGTATATTATTTTAGAATATATCCTATAGTTTTCGGCGAAAGTTTTCAGAATACATTTCTGAAAACGATGCAAATTTTGCCAAAATGTTATACCTGCATGTCGAGAGAATAGAATAATAACTTATTATTATTATTATTATTACTATCAAAATCTAAAAAGATAAAAAGCTATCTGTAAATATTTTTTGTATAAGTTTTTTTAAATATTTTTTTACATAAAATTATATAGTCTTTAAGCTATTTTATTCTATTTCCCCAATTTTCTAGTGCATTGTTCAGATTTTTATCAAAAATAATAGAATATTAAACCCCTGTTCTGTATTTCTTTTCATTTCTTCCTTATTTCATGTTTTTTTCTGTATATTTTTATTCGTTGTTATTATACCTTCTTTTTTATATAAATTAGTATAATAACAACAACAATAAGTATTGTTCGGTCACTGTAATTCCCCATTTTAAGTAACAAAAGGTGAAATTGAGCCCCCCCGTTTCCTCGACCATTGTTGTTTTCTTCCCCCTTTTATGAAAAGGACAATAAATTATATACTATTACACAATTATACATCGATATGTATACAAGTTTTTTTTTTTCGGACATTTTCTTTACGAATCTTTCTTAAGCCTTCGGGACTTTTACCTTAGTATTACATTTTCCCCTTTTGTGTCACCAACCTCGATTATATAATGGATGGTTTTTCGTCGTTTTGTATACAATTTTGTATACACCCTTCGAATATCGAACAAAACATTTTCCTGAATTTTTGCTTTTTTTCCCCCTGACCTTTAAGAGGACACGTCGTTATTATACATTTGGGAACACCAATGATCGCGATATCAACCTCTTAAATTGTACAGTATATTTCCCCAAATTATACATCGTCTTTGAAATTTTGTCACGATATATAATTAATGGTTTTCAAGAAACTCGAGCAAGACCTTTTTGTCCTAATATGACGAATAACTCGCCTTTTGACTCTTATTCTTGTCGCAAAATGAAACTGCTTTCGCGTTCGAAATATATACAATGTATAATTGTATACAATAGAATTGGACACAATGAGGTCAACAGATGACCTCACTGATGAAATTGTACTGACCTCCTATACACAATTCTGACCTGAAATGGATGTGTAGAATTTATATGGTAGAAATTCGACGTACAAAATGTATGGGGTTTTCGTGTGAATTCTATATACTTCTGCACATTGCCTTAAATTCGATATACTTAAATTGTATGTTTTCAGCAGAATTCTATACCTCCAAGTCTACATGTAAAACTATACATTTTCAACATTATCTGCCTCAAAGTCGGCATGTAAATAATTGTTATGAACAGTATATACAATCACATTGACTGAAATTCGATATACAAAATGTGTGGGTTTTCGTACAGATTCTATACCTCAGCACATTGCCTCGAATTCGATTTAAAAATTGGGTTTTCAGCAGAATTCTATATCTCAAAGTCAATATGTAAAATTATGAATTTTCGACATAATTTGCCTCAAAGTCGGCATGTAAAATAAATGTTTTTCACTTCAGATTACTTCCTCAAAATCGACATTATACATTGTCGTACCTCGTTTAGTTGATTATACTTGTACAACCAGAATTGTTTTTATTTTTTGTTTTGTTTTTTATCGTTTTTATCGGTTTTATTTTTTTAACTTCAACTCATTAAGTTGTTGTTAAACAAAGATAAGTTTTAACGAGAGGCTACCTTATTTCTCTCATTCACACTTTCCAAATCACAATAATCTTTTTTTTAGTTTTTTGGTTTGCAACTCAAATTCCAAGAATACATTCGAGGTATATTTCAAATTGACTATATAGTATATGTCAAAAACCGTGTTTTGATATGACCAAAAATGATCGAATTACACGCAGAAAAGTTTTTTCGACATTCAGAAAGGGTTATATCTCGAAATGTGTTCGAGATAGGCTGATGGTGTAAGCGAACGATTTCTTCCTTAAACAGTATACGATCCTACAGCGCAAACCTGGCTTCTCTACCTAAATCTAACGTCGAGATACTGGCGAAAAAGACGTATTTATGTCGAGATTGTCGAATGTCGAATAGCGTTGGTTGGCGTGACGGGAGGCGACTTCTTTTGCTTTAATCTGTTTAATTTCTCCCGATTGATTAATCCAATGGCGTGCATTTTCCCTCTTAACGCTTATTAGACGATAACATCTTCATCGGACGTCACGTCATGGCTTCCGTATTTCATGGCCAAATGCCAAAAAGGGGCTTTCAATCTCCCGGTCTGATAAGATAGGTGTACGGAGGCTGAGAGGGGAAACGACAAAGGTCAAAGGTCTCGTCACTCAGCTACTAGACATGGGCTTCAGCGTCATTTTATTAACCCTTCTATCACTTTTCTTAAACGGGTTTCAACTCTATTATTAAGTTTTAGAAAAAGTTTCCAATTTCCTAACAAAGCTTCAAGCGTTCTAACTCGAGTTTCGAGCCTCTTGATTGAGTTTCAAGCTTCTGTTATCGGCTTTTAGCCTCTTAATAGAGTTCCAAGCACCTTTAATCGAGTTGCAAACCTCTTAATCGAGTTGCAAGCCTCTTAATCGAGTTGCAAGCCTCTTAATCGAGTTTCAAGCTTCTTAATCGAGTTTCAAGCTTCTTAAGCGAGTTTTTTCAAGCCTGTTAATAGTTTCTTTGCCTCTAAATAGTTTTCAATCCTTTTAATCGAGTTGCAAGTTTATTAATCGAATTTCAAGATTCTTAAGCGAGCTTTTTCAAGCCTTTAAATCGAGTTGCAAGCCTCTTAGTCGAGTTGCAAGCCTCATAATCGAGTTTTCAAGACTTCTAATCGAGTTGCAAGCCTCTTAGTCGAGTTGCGGGTCTCTTAATCGAGTTTCAAGTGTTCTTGAGCGAGTTTCGAGCATCTTAATCGAGTTTTGAGTTTCTTAATTGAGTTTCTAACATTCCAAATAGAGTTTTCGAAGATAATGACTGTTCTTGTCATAATATTTCAAGTATTAAGTTTCAAGTACGCTTATGATGTTGTTTTATTATAGGGTCGTTATTATGTACGCATATATAAGGGGGTGCGAGTTGATTATACTGCCCAATGGTCACGCTTGTAAATTCCCATCATGCACCTGGCAGAGCTTACGTGTTGCACATGCACTTCGTTAACGTTTCGTCTGCTATTAGTAGCTCGGCACGTGCGCAAAACAAAAGAGGTATAAATGCAATTTAATTTAATAAACAACATGGCGTCCTCATACAGCCTTTCTTTAGTTTGTTTCCATACCAGGGTCGCCATTGTTTGCCGGAAGTGACTAACGCCGTGTGGGGGCTCTTGTATTGGTTTGAGTCTTCAGTCCCTAAACCTATTTTTGCCGCAGGCCCCGTTGTTTTTACTTCGCGAATTTGCATTTAACACCTGGTTTTTCATCCCGTTATATTAGAACCGACTGAATGCATTCTACTATACAATATCGTTTAATTTAGACATTTATCATTTATATGTTTGGTTGATTTGAACCCTCTTTACCCCCTCTCCCACCCCCAAAACCAAGATGGCCGTCTGTTTTGTGATTTTCCGTTTGGTCGCTTAGGCATGCAGGTAGATGGATATAGATTGACCAGAGGAGGGTGAGGGGGTGAGGGTTGAGGAGGGCAAATTAACGACGTTGCAAATAATTATGAGACTTTATGGATTAGCGAGATCATTACGGAGAATTCAATATTAATGAGCTTTTCCTTTAATGTATGCTCGTCCCTCTCTCTCTCTCTCTCTCTCTCTGACTCTCGCTATATATATATACGTTATATACCTGCAGACTAGTTTTACTGGGGTAAGGGGTGGTGAGGGGTGAGAGGGTGAAGGTGGGGGCGGGGGTAAGCCAAAGCCAGAGGTAGGAACGACCTTTAAAAACGGAGAACAGCCATTGCGATGCATTGGTTGCTATAGCCATTGGGATATGGACCCAAAAAAGCAAAATGATCACTAATTTAATATACAAGTAATTTACCTTTGGAATTTTCTGTATAACCCATAGTTTTCAAGATGTGTAGTATTGACAACATACATGTTCTGGAAATTCATATAACTATTGTATTTTCTATTTTTTCTTCATTTTTCAAAACATACCTATTGTTTTGACGTATACGACCCTATTCCCACCGAAAATAGAACGTTCGGAAAGTAGGCCAGCAGATGGCGCAACATCGGTTAGGATCATTCCGTGCATTCCCACCAAAGCCCCAAACACATGCACTAGACTCACTTTCCGAACTCACTTTTGTCCGCTCCGATATGCGCTGTATGTTTGGCATGCCGAAGAAATTTAGCAGACGATGTTGTGCGCTCAGCGCACAGCTAAAGCGCATGCGCGGACCCAAAAATGGTGCGTTAGCAGCCGATTTTACATAAAGTGCAGTGTATATATAGTGTGTTTGGGGCTCAAACCAACAGTAGGCTGGCCGACTGTATAGGCAAGAAATAATTTCCGAAAAGTGTTCTCATTTGAAAAGCATGATGGAAACAGTGCGCATGCGCAACGTGAAATCCTCCGCTAGCAGATGAAATCCGAGCGTTAAGGTTCGGTGGTAATAGGGCATAAATGTCTTATGTTCTGAAATGTAACAGCGAGCAGCTGATAATCGGCTTACGCGGCGGGGAAACGGCTTACTAGAAATTTTCATAAAACGACAGTCTTGCGTTAACAGCTAGCATCTGTATTTTCCTATTTATATATTGATATAAATTTATAATGTACATATTGCATGGTGATAATATAGAAAAGGTCATATATAGGTTAGTTTATATGCATCTCATAATCCTAACCAGTAGCATGTGCCTATACATATATCCCTATTTTTCATATATATATATATATATATATACCTACTACACAGTTTTCATACCTTTTTTAATATCGATTCTCCAGATTAAGCCGGAAGTTTTCATGATCCTAACCAAGCAGCAGCAGAATCCACCTTAATCCTCCTACCCAGGGGTTATCCCCTTCTGCGCACCCGTGTTGGGCACGCGTCTATGCTCTGCAGGGGGTGAGGGCGAGTGTGGATGTGAGGAGGGCCCTCGTACCTGAGTGGTGAGGGTTGATTATCCCCGCAGGTGACCGCTGGTCAGGGAGGGGGACAGATGGCCATATGGGTTACCGGTTAGGGGCAACATAACTTATACACCCCGCATTCGGGTATCCTCTAATCGGTTTGACCCCGAAATTGGATATCTATAAAAGGTCAAAAATGTGTCGAGCTTTTGTTACATTTAATCGGATTGCACCAACTTGCTTTTTACTGGCTGTTAAACTTAATGGAACATTGGAGGATAGGTTCCCAAACTTCAGGACAGAACAGGAATGTTTCGTAGACGATTCAAACATTTTTCAATTACAAATGGGAAATAGGATTTAATGTACCATTATTTCACTTAACTGGAGCTTATTGCAAATGATCAAAACTTAAAATGTATACTTTTCTGCTTTTACTTTCCTTAATAACAGTTGTTATTCATGTATGAATACAAAAAAACTAACTTTTTTTTATAAGGTTTTAATCATTATTAAGAAAACCTTGAAACGAAATGCGTCATCAAGGTTAATACAAGGAAAGGAAAGCTTCGTTAATTTTAATTAATAATGTTTTGATTAATGAAGCTTTTTCTGCTGAAACAGATATATAGTAGATGAGTTGTACCAAACTAGGATTAGCTAATCAGAGGTTGTAAATCTCCACATGTATTAGTTGCTGGATTAGGTCCTAATAATTCGAATCTCAATACTGCAGTTGTACCGACATTATTTTGTTTCCCTCTGTACAAGATAACTTTTCGACATTTAAAGTACGAATGGCGCAAAGGGTCATTAAAATTCTTGAAAAACGAACACATTCCAGCACTTAGGGGGTTAATAGAACAAACATAATTAAGAGAAGGTGGCCATAGGGGGCGACAGCAGCGTGACCAATGTCCGTTCTTTATTTAATTCGGTTATTATTATTTAATGCTCGTTAAATGTCTTCATTATCAGCAGTGGAATGTAGCCGTTAAACGCGCCCCCCAGCGGACCTGGAATGCGTAACGATATAACCTATCTCAAAACGCAGACATTTTTGCTGGGTTTTTTCACGTTTTTACGGCGCTTTTTGATTTTTTTTTGTCGAGGGAATTTCATTAAATGTATATTGGTCGTGAATAATTAATGGACGTCCCTCGGGGATAATTAATGGACGCCCCTCCGGGGCCTGCGCGTGCCACACGAATGGAATTGTGGGAGAAAACGAATGGAATGACGGGAAATAACGAATGGAATGATGGGAAAAAATGAAAGGCATATTGGGTAAAACAAAAGGCATTGTGGGTAAAACGAGGGTTAATGTTATTAGTGTTAATGCTTTCATTATAAATGCTTAAGCAAAACACGTTTTATCTGAAGATTAATTTTGATTTCGTTCATTAAATATAGTTAATTGCGATTTTGGTTAGTGTGTATAGGACACTCCCAACATGAATCTGAAAGTAGGGAAAAGGGGCAAACAAAGATGGAATTTTAGGAGAATTTATAGAAAACTTGTGAATGCTGTTGAATATGTACAAGTATAATAAAAAAAAGTTTAGGAAAAAACATAGGAGTTTTTGGAGAAATCTATAGCAAAGTTTAAGAAATCTAATGGGAAACCAGAACATTGTGTGTGACCATCGTGAGAAAACGATTATTTTATGCCGAAACATGTTCAAAAGGTGTACACATGCAATATAAAATGTGGCACGAATGTACTGTGGATTCAGTACCATTGTACTATAGAATGCTTTAGTACCGGTTGCATGCGTGTCGTGCGTTGATTTTGGTGCTTCTTCACACTTTTTAGACACGCCACCGAAATTGACAAAACGAAGCGATTTAACGCAATTTGGACGAACAATAACCGGCTGACCAGTGCTTACATTGACGGATGACGAACATTCACGAATCTCCCATCAATGCCGCCTTCTATGCACTTTTTTGCCAAAGTTTATTTTCTTTTTTACGAATAATATAACTTAAATTTCAATTTTTAAAAACGTGAGTGCCATTCACAGCTCAATCCTTTTTACTCGAGAAAAAAAAAATTACTGATCCATTGTATGTTCAGCGTGTTTATTCACTTTCACACATGCGATATCATCGTTTTTAAATTTGGAAATATATACCCTCACCCATCTCATTGCCCATGCAGGTATCTTCCACGTAAGACTTCGATTGGTTAGTAAGATTTCTGGAAATGTCAGGCTCGTATATTCCACGAACTCCAAAATGAGCCAATTTGATGTTTCCAAAACTGGTTGATTTATTACTGATATTGAGTCGTTAGTTCAAAGAGCATCGAATTCTGACTTCCTGCAGTGCATATATACTATACCTAAATAAAACATGCATGAGACAAAAGCTATACTTTTCCTCTATATACTGCATGTCACACTCTTGAGTATACCATTCGGCGATATATATATATATATTGTAGAAGTTAGAATCGTATCTAACTCCCAGTCTCTTCCAGAATCTTGGTTTATCCAGTTTTTATAAAACCACCATGCGTCTATATATATATCGTTGAAATTTCGATTACTTCTCGATCATTTAATGTTGCTGGTGCATGTTCCCGCTGGATGTTCGCCAGGAAAAAGCCATCTGGCAGCGCACATGTAACAACCACGACAATGGCACTGTATCCGAGTGTTAAAACATAAAATTGAACGAATAAAACATGCTTTATATAACATTAAAGTGTAATAGTCTTCGAGTTTGGCGAATGTGTTTTATACGTAATTGTTTCGAAAACTTATTTCCAATTGGAAATGATGTCATGAGACTGCGGCAAGTATACTATGTATATAATAACCAACAAATTTAAAAGTGGAGACAAAATGGGAGAAAACAGGTTTGGAGAGTTGCACATGATTAGGGGAGAAATGATTATGCGTTAAGGGTAAAGTATAGAGTTGATTTCTAAATCTGTCAAAGTCAAAGAAAAGGAGGAGTTAAACATTTTAAAGTGTCATATATAAAATAGTCATAGTTCCTTCTGAACTTTTGCAACTATATGTTGTACGTGTTTTAAGAAGTGAAAGGAATGGGAAAAACAATGCTATACTTGTATAAAAAGTAGGATGTTTTAACTTTAAAAAGTCGATAATGAGAATTAAGAAAAAGTGGAATGGGAGAAAAGTATAGGAAGTTTCACAGAAAGATATCTGGTAATATACACTGGTCTTAACTTGCTATTAAAAATCATTATAATAATGATGATGGGTGATAAGGAGGAGGACGAGGAAGAAAAGAAATGAGAATGGGAGAAACGAAATTTCAGGGGGGGGGGATTTATGTTGCAGTGATTAAATGTTAAAAAAAAAGTGTTGAAGAGGTGGATGAAGAGGATGTTGGGAATGGGAGATAGTCGTTTTAAGAGTGGGAAAAGGGTATACTTGTGTAAATGTTTAAAATACTGAAAGGAGAGGAAGAGGGGGATGATGAGGCTTTAAATGTTTACTTTAGTAATGAAATGTAAAGAAAGGTGTTTAATTTCGTTAAGGAGGACAAGAGGGGGAGTGCAAGGATTGGGAGATAAGAAGTTCCAGAGTGATATGACGCTTCTCTAGTTATAAAACTTTTTTTTTTAAATGTTGATATTGTGGAAGATCATAATTGGAAAATGTTTGTCCCATTCTCTCTATACTTATACTCAGTTGCTTCTTGCATGTTTTCTGTATGGACCATGGTCCCTTAATCACCGCTGCTGTGTCTTGTTTTTTGGCAACTTTTCAAAAGTAGTCGTTGGGGGAAAGCTGTTCGACAGGGATAAGGTAGGTCGCCCCGGGGCATTGTGGGTCACCCCTCGGACCCCCCGCCCGCGCCTTGTTTATCCTGGGTAGGCACCCGCATACGCCGTCGTTACCATGGCAACCACTGTGGGGTTCAATCAAAATAGCGACTAATAGCCTTTATTTTGGCCGGCTTTTATCTCGTCATCATCATTAGCCTTTGTTTTAAGCCTATATTTATGGTATTTATTTATTTTTCTCGTTCGGACTCCCTCTCGCCCTAATTTACTCACAGATACATTAAGAAAAATGCCCTCCGGAGGCCAGGTGCGAGGCTAAGTAAGCCGATGGGAGTTAGCGCAATTTCCGAACACATTCACGCCGTAAATAACGATCGTGTGCGGCCTATTTATACGACTTTCGCCGGTTTCGTTTCTGGGGCCTGGTGTCTTTTGCGTTTTTTCCCTTTAAATCACATAATTTAAAGGGTTTTGAACCATTTCCTCTCTTTTGCCTATAGTATTTCAAAGCCGTTCTAAAATAGAAGTGTAGAGGGCGCTCGTCTGCACTCAGATTGACCACTGGCCATTAATTGCGGTCATAAACTCTTAAGATGTGACATAGTGCGTTTATGGCGGTTAGGGTTTTATCCCAACTAATCACGTTATTGGTCTATGTAATTTCACCCTCTCTCCAATTAATCCAATATGGAGTCTGTCATCGTGAAATATGACGCTCATGCGACGATAAAAATGACTGCAGGGGGCGCCTCTTACGTAATGACCAATGACTATAACTGACCAGGGGTCAATTTAATAGCACTTCGGATCATATATAATCAAGTAA
Organism: Julus scandinavius; assembly: GCA_034696685.1. Taxonomy (NCBI): domain Eukaryota; kingdom Metazoa; phylum Arthropoda; class Diplopoda; order Julida; family Julidae; genus Julus; species Julus scandinavius. The sequence continues at coordinate 1,955 of JAQGAE010001982.1, read as the reverse complement.
TGCTCCTCTGCGCCTTTTTTACATCGTTATAACCGGTTTTTCATATGTCAATCTTTCCCTTTTCAATATTTTTCAATCCTTAATTTCTGGACTTCGTTATAACCGATTTCATTCGGATCAAAACCAGCTTTCCAACACACCTTGTGCTGTCATAATTTTTTTTACTAATAATTCGTTATATCCGTGTTGACTTCCAACTTCCAAGAAATCGTTTATTTCGTTATATCCGATTTCCATCTTTTACATCTTTAGTTCTGAATTTAGTTATATCTGTGTTTGACTTCATCTTCTCCATAATTTTCACGTATTCCCTTATTTCGTTATAACCTATTTTCGTTCGTATCTCACCTATTGCATTCCCAATATTCCATGCATTTGGATATTTCGTTATATATAGATCCGATTTTCCATCCTATCTCACCTATTGCACTCACAATTTTTCATGTTCTTGAATATTTCGTTATATCCGATTTTCATTCTTACCTCACCTATTGATTGCATTCCCAATATTCCATGCATTTTGATATTTCGTTGTATCCGATGTGCCTTCGTATCTCACCTATTGCACTTCCAATTTTTCATTCTTTTGGATATTTCGTTATATCCGGTTTTCCTTCGTATCAATCCCATTTTTCTCCTTTTCTAGCCTATTTCTTCGATGTTCGTGCGTGTTCTACGGTATTTTCCTTCGTTCAGGTCCACCCATATCAATTACCCTTATATCCCTCTTATTACGTAATCACATCCCCCTTTTTCATTTCTCAGGGGGATTTATTATCCTTCCATCATACTCATTTTCGTTTCGTTTATTTTTTTTTTTTATAAAAATTAATTTTCCTTGAAATCCACGTTGCGAAAGGTTTTCGATTCTATATTCGTTCGTGATTCCCTTTAGCTTAAGTCCTCTGTTTCTACATTGACGTCTTCATTCTTTTTTATGTCCTTCTATTTCCTCCTTTTCTGTTTTTTCCCCCCCTCTAATTTTTTTTTATTTCCTTAGATTGGATGAAAATGCAATACCTTAGATTAGCCTTATATCGATTTGCAATGTAGCTAGCTTCTGAAGACGATTGCCTACACCAGAGGGCATCGTCGTCGCGATGGTCTTTAGGCCGAAGCGTCATCCTTGCATCGATTTCCTTGATTCGCTGCTTGATTTGAGGCTTTATAAACGAAATTGCCCCTCAATTTGTTACCCGGTTAGGATTTTAATATGTCCCCTGCATTGCCTAGTTGGGATTTTTTGGAGTAAAAGGCAGCCTATATATGTTTCCTAGTTGGGGATTATCTGCATGGTGACGTGTTTTCCATACCTAATGGTCCCTAATTCTTTACTTGGTTAGGACAACAGTCACATTTAGTAGTTGCGTATATAAGATGGCAGTTTTCCATCCATATATAGTTAGAATTTGTTGAAGTCAAATGGTCGGATTAGCTGCATAGTTTAGTATCAGGGTTAGAATGGTTTATACAGTGAACACTTTGTTATAGGTTTACATGGTTAGGTTTAAGGCTATGCCATTGCACGAGCCTTTGCCTCCTACTTCCGGCGGCCATTTTGATAACTTGTGTGCACTCTGGTTAATTGACTCTTAAGCTTGAAAATGTTCGTCCTGAGAGTACTTAAGTCCCACTTAACTTAAGCGCAGCTGGTGTTACGCAACAATGATCCCTAAGTGACCACTAAGTAGCCCTCCTTATAGTTAGTAGCCATTGATCTAATCACACACACTCAACACATGTTCAAATCGAATTATATGCACTCACTGGTCAATTGCTTGCTCTCCGCGAATCTTCAATCGAAGCCGCCGAGATATCCCTTGCTTACTCTACTGCCTGACTTAAGTAATTTATGAAATACATAATACTGTATATAAAGTAACCCCATCCCCATCGACTCGAGCATCGTTGGTCGTATCTCAACACAGTGTTCGGTGTTCGTTAGCTCTTGAAGT
>JAQGAE010001981.1:0-19854 GCA_034696685.1 Julus scandinavius | reverse complement strand
AAAAAGTTTTGAGTAGCTAGCGACTTTGGAAGCTCGTTTATGAATAAGAGAAAAAGTAAGGGACAGAGGACGCTTTCCTGAAGTATTTACCAGAGGTTAGGTCAGCCCAGCTGGATTCAGCTCCATTAATTACACTGATTACAACCTTCACGTGATAGACTTGTATCTCCAGCCAGGAACATTAATTTCGGCGGATGCGTTCCTCACACGTGCACACGTTTACCGAAATAGACGTTTCCGGCTGGAGGTTCCCCAGCTTCTAGAGTGAAGGTCTACCTACAATTTTTACGAGGGATTACGTTCAGCAGCGGCGATGAAACGGAAGTGTAACGGCGCGGCCGTGCTCCTTCATCCATGCTTATCTATTATAAACTAACAAATCAATCCAAAAAAAAAAAAATTCAAAAATACTAATACCAATTGCCAGTTGGGTCGAGTCCCACAGTGCATATATGGGCATAACGTATGCTGAGCTCACCGTGAGCTTTATTTCACGTGTGCTTTTTATGTCACCTCTGTATTCACATTATTCACGCCGAAAAGGGCATGGCATGTTTTCAAACTGCATGAATTGTTGTTCTGTTCATTATCGTCATTTTACGAGGTTTACAGACAAGAATTGAATTCATTGAGATACAATGCATGTACCATGGTGTACGTATGCGTCTGGCGCCTGCGTGACGTACTGAATATTATAATATTCAATACAGGCATATGTTATTTATTTGTCTAACAAATAATGTTACAAGTAGTTCTGATATTCATGGTGAATTTTGGCTCAACTTGCATTCGGGGCATTTAGGATATTTTCAGATATAGGGATGTTCCCACATCCATTAAGTGAACTTTTTAGTAAATGCAGTCACTTATTTGGATTTTATAACACACATTCTGTAAGTTTTCAGGAACGTTAATGTGGCATAACACAATTTTTAAAACACTACTAGCTTTTCAAAGACCTTTTTAAAAATCTAGATAACATTTTAATACATTTCTATTATTATTATACCAATTCTAACTAAGTTATAATTCAATGGTTCTACCTTAAAGTCCCTTTAAGAGAAAAACTAGGTCAATAACTTAGAATTTTTCTGAAAAATAGTCTGAACATTTTAATAAGAAACAACACTCTGTAAACGAAATTATTTTGGAAAACTTAAGTTGCAAATGATAAATTTATAGTAGTCCTTAGTCGAGAAATATTGTTTTTCATTATTTGGTTGGAGTTTATACGTGTCATCTATGGTATACATGAATAGATACTTGGGTGCTGCTAACTAGGTAACCAACAATGAATTTGGATTTTAAACTATGAAAATGTTTTAAAAAAGTTAATAACAATTTAACAAGTGAAGGTAAAGTTTTTTTTTTGAAAAACTAAGCTACAAATGATGCTTCTTTTGTGAAGTAATCTTTCTTTTGAATGTAACTTCTTGAATTTTAATATGGAAAATAATTATTTTCATCATTTTTTGGATTCTCTACAAAAAATCATCAATCAAATAAAAATATGTCGATTTTAGTACGAAATTTATTAATATCCCACATTTTGTGTATCTGAAAATTAGATTTTTGTAATCGTTGCAATATTCCAATTTTAACTGCTTTAATGGTTATATTCTGCTTGTAAATTATATTCTCTTTTGACAAATATTGAGGTAACTATTAGTGCGAGAGATCCTTAAAAATTCAAATTCATGAATTTACTGAACACCCTGGCTAATCACGTCCACCGTCTTTAGTTATTTCTCAAGGTTGTCACAATTAAATTCCCAGGGCATCCCTTCCGGTATAATTTACGTTGTTACACCCACGCAACTAGTTTCTAGAATTAGGTCCAAGACTCAAATTTCGAGAAAAAGCAGTCAGGAAACGAAAGAAAAACAAGCCAGAAAAATGCATCCGGTAGACATGCAACCCGGTCGACCGAGACTCCCAAGATGGCGTCGCCGGCTTCAAACTGACCTCAATGAGGTATACCAGAACACCCTCGTATAATTCGATCATTTCGTCGCTGTCCTCCAAACAGTTCGGTTGTACTTTTTTTAGGCTTATTCTGAAGTCAATAATAGGAACCGGGCTGTTTTTTTCTGGCTCCGTGCCAAAACGAAGGAGGAAGAGCAGCGTCCATTTTTTCCTTTACCGTTATACGCGTGTGCCTGTGCCCAGCATCTGCTCGGATATCGTTAGATGATGCTCGTTATCGCGTAATATTCATCTTTCTGATACGGTAAGCCTTGCCGAAAAAAAACCCCTTGTTATATTTCTGTTACGTCTTTTGTTGCGTGTGAACTATATTCACTTTATCTTCTACCCGGCGGGTTTGGTGACCTTTAAACTGCATTTGGCGACGCTGTTAGGTTTAGGCACCCATCTTGGAAGCGTGGCGTGCTTTGAAAACCAACGAGTAACTACCGGAAAGCTTTTGTCCGGTTTTTATGGGGTTTTAAATGTCTAGTGACCCTGATTCTAAAAACCTGTGTGTATCCCCAGTTGCCGATACTGTAGGGTTGCATCATGTCCTTTTGTAAGAAATACTAATCTCTATAGATGCTAAGGCAGATAACAACATCCTAAGTACAAAAAATAAATTATTGTTATATTGTTTAAGCAACCAAAAATTGTTGGGCCATGACCACTGATGGATATTGATTTGGCTAATGTTGTTTTCTGGCCCGAAATTTTACCTACGTGATGCTCATAATAAATCCACTATTATTCAATATTTTTTTTCCTGTATTCCTACAAATAAGAAACAAGTTATGTTTATATTTCATATTCTGTAGGTAGGTTAAAACGATTTTTTACGTTTGTTACTAGCAGTTGCCAATGTTGGCATAAAGTCCACTGCCAACTCTACCATTGTCCAACTTTAGGCCAAGTTATTCCTCGAGATTTTTTGGAATTGTTTTATTCAGAATTTTTACATAATTATTTAATTTTAGCCAAACTGTTACCAATATAAATAATCTACTGTTACTGCTGGTATTGTTGTTAAACGTGATCCACAACTGTACGAATCGATGTAACTCCTAAACTTATTTATGGAATAGTATCATTTAACATTCAATAACTTTTGTTTTTTCTACACAAACGTTAATTGTTGACTATAAAAGGAACGATAGTTTTCAATTGATGTTGAGTTAGCTGTGTTGTATCACACCAGTTTGTCTTAAATTTAATCGGAGATTAGTACTCCCAGAATCTAAATGCTATTTCACAGGTTAAATATTTGTTCCATGACAATTTGGCAAAATTTCGTTCATGTAAACTTTGTAAAGATGCTGGCTGTTTGTAAGAATTTCGAGAAATATTTCTAAGTATAAGAAGTATTGCAAAGAAAGGTATTCATGCGGATCAGGGGCACCAATTTTTTTCAAGCATTGTCTGTGAATAAAGTCACATTTTTTCAGTAATTTCTTAGTTCAATTTAGAACATTTTTAACTTCGAAGTTGATGGAAAAGAAGGCTGAATTATTCATTCTCCCCTGTCAGAATTGATGGTTTCAGCAGGCAATTGTTCCCCAATCGATGATGATGGGGTATTATCTACCTGTAAATTGTCAGGATATTCGAACGGGGTCAGATCGATTACCGAAAATAAATGATTTTTGAGGATAACATGTTTTTTTTGTGATTTTAGAATAGGAACATATTTGAAAGCGAGACCTCATTGTTATTTTTTGCTTAATTTTTTCTGCTACAGGCGCCTGAATTAAAAAGGGTTTAACGCTGTTTCCGGTAATTTCTGGTTAGGGATGGAGGCTAAAAGGCACGCAAAAAGCGGCTTTTGAAGCCCAGAATGGTTTCCGAGGTCGCTATTGTGGCAACCAGAGACAAAATCACTAATCCTGAGCTGCACCATGTCATTGCACTCTCCTATTGCATCATTCCTAGGGATTCCCTCTGAAACAGAAGCCATATCTACGTTCACTATTATGCTTAATTGCCACATGTTTGGCGGCCATGTTGGAACTCATGAAATGTTCACTATCTGGCTGGAATAATTTGCTGCTTCCAAGGCCGTATTTGTCCTCGCATATTATTTTTTTGGGGGGAGGGAGGATAAGGATCCCGGATATTGGGGTAATCTATTTTGCATGTAATATTAAAGATCGATATTTAAAATCGTACTTTTAATGCAAAATAATTCCATTTCTAAAACAGAAATGTTGCGTTTTTACCATAAAAATCACACTTTTGTCTTAGAAAAATTGCATTTTTGCCTTAGAATTTACAGCACGTGTCTGGAAATTTCTTTACATCTGAAATAGCTTTCATAAAAAAAGCCTTTTTTCAAAATTTCTTGATTATTTTCAAGACTTTATAAAAAATCTTGTGGTAATTGGCCATGGGAGAAGTCCTTTAAAATTAAAAGGATGAGTTTTGAAACTTTCGAAATGATTATTATTTGGTCACCATTTCATTTATCATGTCTTTTCACGTTAAGTTCTGTTAGTTGAAATTTTTGAAATTGAATTTTCAACATGGCCGCGGTTTTTTATTTCACAAGCCAACATTTTGTCTATTCAGGGTGTCCAGACGCCTTAAAAGTTGTGTGAATATACGTGAATTTATCAACTCCTCGAAAAAGTCGGAAATGCATACTTACGACAAAATTCATTTCAAACTCTCTAGAAAAATATTATGAGGGAATTTAATTAAATTTTTGGGACACTCGCTCTTCAGTAGGATTTTTTTGCATGACACGTTTATATCTGAATATGCTCGTATATTGCCACAATGTTGAAAACATCGAAACACGCTTATTGGTTTCCCAAGATGGCATCGCGAGTAAAAGTCATATTAAAATGCCATAAAATACATAAAATGCCTTCCTAAAAGCGCCGATTGTTTCCATTTTTCAAGTACCTACTTGTGTGTTCAAACAGCAATAGGAAAAACTTGGCTGCCTGTTACCATACTTAAAGTGCATGCACCAGAAGAGTGAATGAATTTGATTAATTTGAGTAAATCTAGGTTTGGTTTTAGGAAATTGAACTTATGATGGGGCGCAAAATTAGGTTTGCATGATGTGAGGCATGATTGAAAATGTGTGCCCATAGACTGTCAGGGAAGTTTGTGAAAATTAACCAAACGCCATTGACTTCATTAAAATCTAAATCCATTTTATTCTTTCAGCTTCTTACTCCCTTCTGAAGACTGTTCAACCGCACGTCACGGCTGGTCGACTTCACTACTTGTTCCAACTTTTATCGAGGTACTCAAAGTATTGATGAGCAAAATCATTGATGTTCCAAACCTAAGCCCATTGGTGTTCTCAACCTGAACACATCAGTTCACGAGAACACAACCAGCGTTCTCACCCTAAACGTCAAAAACTTTTGAGTGTTCTGAACCTAAACGTACGAAAATGTCGAGTCCAACAAAGGATAACACAAAGTACTCGGAGGTGCCGCTGAAGGAGAAATCCATCGACGCCAAAGATGATGAGGTCGTCGGTCTTAAGCCGCAGATGACCATGATGAACGGCATCTCGGTCATCGTGGGCAGCATCATCGGTAGCGGTATCTTCGTGTCCCCGAGCGGGGTGCTGAAAAACACAGGCAGCGTTAACCTGGCGCTGATCGTGTGGGTCGTCTGCGGCATCTTCTCCATGATTGGGGCCTACTGCTATGCTGAGCTGGGCTGCATGATCAAGAAGGCTGGGGCAGACTACGCCTACATCATGGAGTCTTTCGGGCCATTCCTGGCCTTCATCCGTCTTTGGGTGGAGTGCATGATTGTGAGACCCTGCTCACAGGCAATCGTGGCCCTTACCTTCGCCATGTACATCCTGCGGCCGTTTTTCACCGATTGTGAGGCCCCTGATGACGCTGTGAGGATGTTGGCAGCAGTCGTGATATGTAAGTATCAATATCTCATATGTTGTGCTTATAATATTATTCTTGTTCCAGTTTGTTTAGTCTTTTTAATCGTTACCTGTTTGCAGCTTGAACCCATATATCATCATATATCACTATTCACCCATGACGCTATTTGACCAAATTCGATAATCGCAAGCCAAACCACTGGTTCATTAGTTTATTTAAGTTTTATCTCGAGGAGTACATACATTTTCATTGTCAATATAGATCAGGATCTTTGTGAATATCTTTGAAAAACCTTCATGATTGCCTAACTCCCTAATATCTTGAGCAACTCTCGTGACTATTTGGCTATATTCGGCCCAGGAAATAAGTTGTACCTAGTTGTACTGTACTTGAATAGTATATACACATGGCCGAACTTAAAATGGGCACTCAAACGAACTGTTCACTTGGGCAGTTGGGCTATCTGCATTTGGCCCACATATGGTGCACTTGCGTATTAGTTTCAATCAGCTCTACCAAGGTTCATAAGGGTATAATTTGGGTATTCTGGCCCCCCTTGGAAATTTGAAAAAAATGTTAGTATCAACAATTAGATGTTGAGGATTTAATTAATTGTAATTTATTCAATAAATTCAACACGTTAGGTTAGGTTGACATGTAAAATCCAGATTACGACATCTTCTAACATTTTTTTCAAATTTCCGAGGGGGGGCAGAATACCCAAATTATACCGTTCATAAGTTGAGTGTCTTTTGTGAAATTGGCACAAATGCAGCTTGTACAGACGTGCCAAGATGGACTGTAACAGCAACTTGCAGTAAAAACCTTCTTTTTTCTCCAGCACTTCTACAAGTCCATTGCAGTAGTTCCAGCCAATTAGAAGGCGCCATTTTAAAAACGGGGTCGGCACATGTACTATGGTCCCAATTAACTGAAAAACAGCAAAATTGTGGGGTCTGTTTGAGTACCACTATAACTAATGGGTTGACCAAGAAAATAAGTACACTGAACTTGCAACCTAGTACCGAAAACAAAGACTTAAGTACTATTTAAAAGCAACGAAAATAACCTCACATGGGCATACTTTCTTCTAGTTGAACAGATTAGAAAAAGCTGCCAAACTGTTGCGAAACTGCAAGCAGATTTTTAAGCTAAGCTGATTTGGTAGAACTGCTGTACAAACGAGGTGTGGTATCGTGATCAGTTGGAGCCGATAAGCCACTTTTAATGTTTGAATGAGACTATGTGGAATTCCATGGACGTAAGCGGCATTGTTGACAGTGTTTATTTATAAGTGTCACATGGAGAAAGCACCGTTGTCGAAGTGGTGGGACCGAATTGCTCGTGGTTGCGTCAGCCCAGATTCGAATCCAGCACGCACACAGATGGCGTGGGCAGAGCCAGGTTTATTGTGGATTTATTGATCTCTTCGTGATACGGGGGCGTTGCCGTATATTGCCACGCTTCTGGCACGTACGAGTCGGTACGACGTACTTTGGCATCGGTGAAAAGGGCACGAGGTCGCTGCGTAGGTGGTCGGCCATGTTGGGACTCTTTTTGGCCCCACTGTTTTTCGACGATGATGCAAAATTATCTGTGTTCATTAAGGGCCGGTTGCACCAACAAAGGTTAAGATAAACCTAAGGTTAACCGTGAGTTAACTAGGAAAAGCATTGCACCAAAGGAAGTTAACAGTTGACCATTGGTTAACTTGAAGAAAACCAATGAGGCTAACCCTGAAGTTAACACGTGGTTTTATATAACCTCAGGTTAGCTAACCTTTTATTTAACCTTTGTTGGTGCAACCGGCCCTAAACTGAAGAATGTGATTGAGGGGGAAAATCCATTGCACAATGCCTTGGGCAGTACATTTCAATATCGACAATTTATATTTGCAAATGAAGTGTGATGAGGACCCTATGAGGGTTGTTACTTTATTGCAATTAAGTGATAGGGGAACTGTTTTGGAAATTGTGGTGAATGGTAATTTGCAAACTTTGGCACATTGGTCACAAATGAATTGGACTTCTGATAATTTTTTATTTCAAAGTAGGGTGTCTAGAAACATTTTCCACATTTTTCTGATAAACGGAAATTTTATTACCTCGAAGAAAAATTCCAGCATAAAGTTGGTGTTTAACACAAAGTTAGGCGTAATTACTGACTTTCCCGAGACTTAAAAAATTCAAGTTCGTTTGGGACTGGAGAGACATTTCTTCTGGTGTCCATTTCCCTTTCACTGACTTTTAAAACTTAATTAGACTTAATTTTTGTCCTGTGCCTGTCTGTAGTCATGGTCCTATGGAATGTATATAGATTACATTGGATGAAGTAGTAATGAAGCTAATTTTGTTAATGCCTGATTAGAAGCAAATTTAATTGCATAGCGGTTGAGACATATAAGGCACTTCCTGCTGCCCAACTTAAACCTTGGAGCATCTTCAAACGCTGCTGCGCCCCTTAGAGGTCTTAGTTTGCCTATATGGCCTTGGATGGCAGTAAATAAAAACTGTCTTTAAGTTGTGTTTTGTACTTGACACCCTAAGATGAGGGTATGATCCTTTAACATGGTAACACGTGTGAAGATCTGTAAATGAAAATCTTTTAAACGTTCATGTCACCAGTGGTTTTTATCAACATGTCGTCCTCTTTTGGTTACTATTTGTAGTTGAACCTCTAAATTGAAATTTTCACTAGTGACTGGACTAAAATAGAGGACTAGAAAGAAGTAATACTTTATATCCAGTATTGCTTGTGTTAACCCGCGAATGTCCAAATTACTCTGACCTTCTTTCAATCAATTTTGGCATTGTCGGTAAAATACATGCACAAAATGTAACATAACCCAATAAATTAGGAACGATAAGGAAATCCTAGCTTGAACTTTTCAAAGGCTTTCCTATAAGACTAGACAATAAAATCTGAAAGGAGATAAGTTTACACGCGGCGGTTCAAAACTACACTATAGCTTACCAGCCCCCTTTATGAAGCTACATGTAGAGCGAAATTCGCAATAAAATATCATTTGCAGTGTCCTTGTACGGTAATCCAAGTCTGTGTATATGAAATTGTAATAGATCCCAAAAACCTCATGGACTCGTGGCATGATATACGTATTTAACTAATCAGCTTTTCGCATTGCTGTTAAAGATTCACATGTACATTTTGCCATCGTAGGCATATACAGTTTTACAAAGTACATTCCATTCTAGCTGTTTGATTCATGTTTGAAAAATAGGATTTGCAAAGTTCCAAGTTTGTGCTGTTATTGTACAAGCAAGTTTAAAAGGTGTAGGGGTTTCACAACTTTTTTTATAAGAAAATTAGAATATTTAGTGGTATATTATTCATTTGATTCATAATCATGTTTTTTAAAATGCATAAGGGGAATAAAAAACTTGTACTGACTTTTTTTGTTTTTCAAAAATTGTTAAATATTCATTTTTAAATATTGTGAAATGTGGATACTTTGGGCAAGTTTTTGTTGTTTTTCTGGAATTTTGAAAAACGTGTTCAATAATTACTACCCGTAACTGATCAGGCCAAATTCTTTATCGTTTTCTGTCCAGAAAGTTACCCTATCATGTGGGGTAACAGTAGGGCCAGGGCATATTTCAAGGTATATCGTCAGTGGAAAATAATATACGGTCATATTATCTCCCATATATGTCCATATTTGATATTTTCCTTATATGGCGATTATTAAAATGTATGTAGTTTATATACTCACAATGCAAACATTACCATGATACAACATATATATACATATATATATATAGTACAATACATATAACATAATACTACCATATAACACCTACTTCTCGAGTTAAATAATAATAAAATTAAGAATAAAATTATTAAAATCCACTTAGGCATTCCAACTGGGAAAAACGATGACTGACCCATGGTTACCCCTGCTGTCCCAATTTCCAAAAGTATCCATATTTTACATGAAACATGTCAATTTTTCTGGTGGAAACTTCCTTGGGTTAAATCCTTCTGCAATGGTATCCTCATTATTATGCATTGCTTTCTGTGAAAGTTCCGTGACCTTGGCACATTTTGAAAGGTGTGAAAAGAAACATGACCGGCGATTATGGTTTTTAATTAGGCTAAATTTGATACTGTATACTGTGAAACAGTCTGAAACATTGCTATTCACGATAAATTGAGACACTTATTGAAATTAAAAAAGATAATCGCTTGGTATTTCTTCAAGTAAGTGCGCTGCTCAAAAAGTTCCAAGAGTGATTTTGTTAAAATTTATTAATAACAATTCCGAAGTTATTGTCCATTGTCCTCAGTTATTGGCCATTGTCCTCTTCAAAGTACTCCCCTTGGGTAGCTATATGTATACATTTTTTGTACTGCTGTTTCCACTGTTTGAAGGACCCTGAGCACTCATCTTCTAGAATGCTGTATGGCTTCTCCAGTGATTTTTCTTTAATTTCGTCAGTTGAGTCAAATCTGCCCTTTCAAGGGTTTCTCTTTTGTTTTGGTATCAAGAAAAGTATGCATTTGCCAGGTCTGGTGAGCATGGGGACTGGGGGACGATGGTCATGGCGTTTTTTTGTGCAATAATCACGAGTGAACAATGCAGAATGAACAGGCATGTTGTCTTGGTGTAGCACCCTCTCCCTACTTCACCACAGTTGTTCAGTTAAAATTTCTTGACATGAGCCAAATGAAATGTTGCATTTCTCTGCCCTGTAATGGGTGGTTAGTTGACGATCGTCGTCAGTCAAAGTTGATGGGTGTCCTGAATTAGAATTGTCTTCTGACGATGCCCAGCCTTCTTTAAACTTCTTGTACTGTTCATGACACTGTGATCGACTCAGTCATTCATCTCCTAAAGCCTCTTGCAACATCTGACAAGTTTCTGTAAAAGTTTTAGCCAACATCGCACAAATGCATTACTCTTCTTTTCGATTCATTTGACAAAAAATAACCGAACATGCAAAACTTGTTTCACAAAAACTTCTGTTACTTCTCAACAAAGAAGGTTGTCATAATTTAGAAAACAGCTGAACTCAGGAAATGACACAGCAACTAATACTGCCAATTCAATTCAAAAAATCCTGGAACTTTTTGATCAGCCCTTGCATTATTGACGTAGGACTTGATGTGCATCGCCGCGTAAGTCGATTCACAATCGTTAGCCGGCGCGGAATATGATTCACAGCCGTTAGCCGTTTCACTTCCGTTACACGCCACTGCTGAGCTACCAGAATTTCATACAGTTATAAGAAAACTGAATTTCTGCAAGTTTCAAAAATTCCCATATGATGGTCTGATTTTTCGTAACTCTTGCATTATGTTTCGAAACTTGAATGAGTTAGGGATCCTTGCGTGACCCTAGAGAAACTTGTGTTGCATTCATAACTCTTTAAAGCTATCTTCTTGAGCAAGTTTAACGTCGCGCGGAAGTATGAAGAAACTATTCATGATTGAAATGTCATTACAACTTAATTTAATTCCTGAATGATGTTAAGTTGTTTTTTAATCTTATTATGAACTCAACTGTGTAAAAAATGCTCTTGGAACAGACCCTGGTTCTAGATTTCCAAAGTTAATTCGTGTAAATGAGGCAACGTGCTACTTGACGATAATGAAGTGTTGCGTTGTAGCATTGTTTGTTTTGCTAAATGAAGTATTCTTTGGGGAAGGTCACACCTTTACAACACGTCTTTTTTATACCCATTTTAATATTGACAAAATAAAGCATATACACTTCAACTTGTTATTCTGATATTTATAGCCTTCGTTTAAACCATCTGGTTTTCTAACAGCTGAGCTCCCATGACGTTCGGTATTTTTTTTTCCACCAAATTCCCCCAAACAAAGTTACGAATTTATGAAAGAGGTTCCCCATTTTTTGTGGCCACGCTGTAGAATATATAGGGGAGACCGGGGCACAGTAGGCACACTTTTTAGAATTCATTTTTTTTGGGAAAAATATTTAACTTGTAACATTTTAAAAGAATAACACAGCTAGTAATAAGCCTTCAGGATCTGTATACATTTTGTCATCGTTTTAGAGCTACTAGTTTTTTTTTGTTATAAAAGATTAAAGTTGGTTGCGCAAACTGTCCCACTGTGTCCCTATACTGGGCACAGTGGGACATGGCATGGGGTACAGTGATCCACGCAAAATTAAGACAAATTTTACAAGAAAAAGAACACCACATTGATTAATTGTGTTTAATTCAGCACGTCAATTTAAAATTCCAAGTATAAATTACAAAAACGATTAAAATTAACCGTAATTACATCAGCTTTCATATTTTCACTGCTTACTTGTCCGAATGTGGTTTTTTTTCCTGTGATTGTGAACCATTTTTTACTTTAAAACATAAATTTAAACATGTTTTTTATTTAAAGTTATGATTAATGAGAAAATTTTCCAAAAACATTAATTGGGTTATGATGGGACATGTCCCACTGTACCCCATAATGTTGTGGCCCACTGTACCCCGTATAACCAATTTGATTTGAATAAGGCCTTACAGATAGCCAAATGGCTTATTAACATAAACTTTAGTTTGGAATTATAGCTGGATATATACACTTGTCAATGGTATATTGCAGCATTACTGATGTTTTATAATTACACCTAGAATAAAAATCCAATTGCGAGTTGAATAATTACTTTTCAAGAACAAAAACTTTAACTGCAAATATTTTCTTCTATACTTGTGTCGGATCGCACAAATTTTGGTTAATGAAAGAGTGCTGCATACAGCTTCTTTGCAAATCAAAAGCATTGTGTTGCTGATAAAACCTGATTTTATAAAGACGTTGTCCCACTGTGCCCCGTGTACCACTGTGCCCCGGTCTCCCCTACTAAATTTATATCCAGAATTGGTCTGATTTTTTAAAATTTTTAAATAAATGGCACCCTGACCAGTTCGTCACTGGGATCCCCTGAGATCCTGAGAAAACACGGTTCTCCTGACCCCTACTTGATGAAGTAAACCCATTAACGCTAATTAGAGCGCTTATCGACGCCTAACGTGTCCACAGTGAATGACACTTGACCTCTTTTGTATCCCGGGGGTGAGGCTCCCCATTGACTTCCTCTCAGAGGAGGTCAGAGGGTGTTGCCTGCTCGTCACTCCTCGTTTAATCGTCGATTAGGCGATGGATTAATCGGCTGATTAAATTGGAACAAAGGCCGTCTTGTGAACTTCCGGTCGGGCGGGCTTCCAATTTGATCCACAAGTGACATAACGTGATGCCTTCCCCATTGGATTAAAAAAAATGAGAAATTGAATACATGTACAAGGTCTCAAGATGGGTTACGATTGAGATTGGATTAAAAAAAAGTAGTTTTTAAACTTGCCACTTTCTAAAGGATGAAATGCAATCCTCCCACTCGGTCATTCACCGGCTTAAAGGGCATTTAGTGACATGCTTACGTAAGTACAGTGACGCTAATTGGTGGCATTTGTTGTTCCATTAAATTGCTGTTTTGATAAATGAGTGTTATATTCTTCTCTATAGGAACCGTCAAAACTGAATTTTCTGGCTTAAGTTGCATATACGTGTTTAATTAGGCATTAACTGGATTGATGCAACGTCGCCGACGTTTAATTAAGGCTGTTTTAATTGATGGTAAAGTTTTTATTTGCCAAGGCAACTAATTTCGGTTTCAGTGCAGTGTACTTTCCCGAGTAAACATGTTTTTCTCAAAATATGCCCATTCCAAAATATTGTTTTTTTTGTGGTAAATTCGCTCCCCCCCAAAAAATATGGTATAATCCTTCTGTCGTAAACTTTTTTTTCTTCCTCAAAAGCAGAGTTTTTTTTTAAAAAAATGTTTAATGAAAGCTAAAATGGTGTTTAAAATTTCGATCCTTAATGAAACAGTGTAAGTTATCATGAATATATAGTCCTGGATGCAGAAGTTTAAAAAATAAAAAGGTTTATATTTCGAGAATTGAAGCCAATGCCCTTCACGTGCCAATCTGCGACTATATGGAAGCCGACAGGAAACTAAATTGCATAGCAATACAAATTTAAAGCATTTTGTGTTTGCTTTAGGTTTTTCAAAAATGAATTTTGCATATAACACCCTTTACGAACAATGATTCTATGGGATACTCTTGCTGGGATGTGATCTAAGGTTGTATTTGACCCAGACCATTTTCAGAGGTTCTTAAATTTCTAGCGCGTTTTCTAGAAACTGTTTCCTTTTATTCCGCTATTTTAATGGGGCAGTTTGCTTTCTTAACATTGCCACTTCAGATATTTTTCTAAGAAGAATTTGCGTTTATTATCTTGCTTGTCCTATAATAATAATAATCATCATTTATTATATTTTATTACCATATACTGTAACCATACATGTGGGAGTGAAATTCACTGCTACAATCGAATGTTTAATATCGTTTTAAACAGTGTACAAGTAATATTTCAGGACTAACAAAACCTGTGATACCAGCCTTGATTTCCAGAGACAACTTGACTCGTAAATTGCAAGTGATTTACAGTTTTCTAGTTTGTTTTTCTTGGAAAAATGGAGTTTTCTTTCTTAAGTAACGTTGTCCATTTTCTTAAGGTCAAGACCTGAACAAAATACTACACGTATATTTTGTAAAATCTCTCGAAAGCAGGTTTTTGTGGTGCCCTGACATTAGCCAAAAAGGACAAAGTCCAAAGTGTAATTTTACTGTAATGAAAGGCTCGTTTAGATTAGGTTTGATTAGGTTGGCTATTAAAATTTGATCAATGAAAATATATGGATCTTTATTATTGAATGAAATTTCGTCTATGATATTTAGTCTAAATGAACAATGAAGTGCTGTTAAAGTTCTTGAGATGGAACTCTTTAGAATCAAATTGTACGAAAAATCTATACCAACACAATATTAAAAATCGATAAAGGGTTATTCAACTTAGGTTTTTACAATTGTGGTTTCTTGGAATTCTGCCAAATATAGAAGTGGGAGCGCGAATCCCTGTAACATTTTCCAATATTGTTTTCAGAACAAGGATTCATTCTCGCACAACCTGTTTAGCAAAATGAGTAATAAATAAAAATCCGTGTTTATTTACTTATTTTAAGGTAGTATTACAGAGTGATGCTAGATGTATTTGTAAAATTAACTTTCAAAGTTTATATGCAATTTAACGTGACGTATCGAGTTTTTGTCTACATGTGTTGGGATAATAGGAATAAGGGAGGTTGATAACCGCAGACAATGTTTTTTTGCAAATTTATGATAATAGGGATGCACCGTCCCACACGCGTTGTTTGAAGGGCGACATGGGTTAAGTCTAGGTCAGTCCAAGATGGATCTCTCTGTGGATGAATAAGGGGCCGTCTTTGTGTTCTAAATCTCACCTAACACTAACTGTGGTTGGGATGTTACATTTTATTAGCCATAAAAGTCCAGTGTTTAAGTTTGGGCGTTAAGAGGTCACATGTTGTCTGGCCGTCTGTTGCCTGAAGCAGACCAGGTCTTACTTAAACAATGGCCGAATATGCGTTTTCAGCACTGGTATACAGAAACCAGAAAAACTTAGTGTTGAGCACAAGAATATTGACAGTCATTTGGCGTTGACAATAGGGATAGCAGTATAAGTCAAAATATCGAATAAACTGTAGTTTTATTACAGGATATTTGAATATACAGTGGAACCTCGCATAACGAGTATAATTCGTTCCGGAGTCTTACTCGTAAAGCGAAACAATTTGTACCATTTAAATTGATGTAAAATACGATAATACGATCCATGCCGAAAAACATACTCAAAAAATTGAAATTTTCAAAACAAATACTCAAAAAAAACGTTATGTGTAACATTTATTCAAAGAAAAATATACATATATTCCTACCTACATACATACATTCATACCTAATTCCTTTTTACTAGAAAGCTATCTAGAGACATTTGTTTTTGCCGACCCTTCAAAGTTTAGTAAAAAATGCGACACCACATTATCATTGAATAAATTTGTAGCGGATGCCCCTATCTACGTCACTCGTTATGCGAAACGTCGCTCGTTAAGCGAGTCATTTTTTTACAATTTACATTGCTCATTATTCGAATTACTTGTGCAAGGTGCTCGTTAAGCGAGGTTCCACTGTATTGATGTTAATGGCAGAATTTCAAACTGTAGTTAAATTGCCATCTCGAACTGCAGAATAACTGCTGTAATAACTGCTGTGATAAACTCTTGTACAAGTTACAAACTGTTTCGAACTGCATGTTAAAGTGCAATACCGAACTGCAGCTGTACTGCAGCATAAATGCAATACCGAACTGCAGATATACTACAGTATAAGTGCAATACCGAACTACAGTTAAACATTTGCAATTTAACGGTTCCATGTGATAGGTCATACAAACCATACATTCACAGGTCATACCCAACACCCCATATACAAGATGTCATAAGCCATATGTCATACATGCAAATGATCATACAAATAAACGGTAACATACCCAAACCATTATAGTAATCAATTAAATTCCCACCTGCGTGGTGGGAAAAGTGTTCTTACACGCATTAAGGAATGCTATCTCAAAGTCTGACATAATTTGCTGAGGTTTAAGTTACAATTTTCGTGCTGCAGCACGAAAATTGGAAGTTTTAACCTAACCTAAATCGTAAATTGCATAATGTATTATGTTCTGACCAATCGCTTGTATGATCATTTGCATGTATGACACCTGGTGTATGACATTTGGCTTATGAGAGTTTGTATATGAGGTATTGTGTATGAGGTATTGTGTATGACCTATCACCTATTACCAATTTAACTGCAGTTTTAAGTTCTAAAATTAAATTAATTATATTTAGATATAATGCAGTACAACTGCAGTTAGTAAATTAATTCTGTATAATAATCTAGTCTCACGTAGCGGGGAATCTGAAGAATAATATATAAATAAATCTGCATCTACTATATCTTGTAAACTGCTTTCTAAGCTAGTCTCAAGGTACCTCCTTGAGACTAGCTTAGAGAGCAGTTTACAACCTTGATCTCTGTCTCACATTTGGCTGTCTTGAGCTCGTCTTGGCAATTTTTTTGTACAGCTGTGGTAAGCTTGTCGAACTTGATACGCAGCTCGCTCTCAAGCAATTTGAGTAGCTATGGTATGGGGGTGAGTCTGATATTTGGCTATCTTGAAGACGCAGCTCAGTTTCAATCAAGCTCATGCGATGTACGGGGGTTAGAAACCTTGAATTTTTTCCAACAAATTTACTGGACTAACTGTTTTTGTATTTTTGATAATTTTTAAAATCATATTTAACCACATTTAATAGATGAACTTGCATGGATGTGTAATGGCTGATGTTCAAATGATTGTCCTAGGTTAAGAAATTTGCGGCCATGTCACTGATGCAGCCCCGTTGTCTTTTTTGGTATTTTTATTCAAACGTAAACAGTGCCAAAACTGATTTTGGCAACATTTGGAAGTGTGACCCTGGCAACCACCTGGTGGACATTTCTCCTGAATCCTGACTATAAACTCGTCTCCCTGCTGCTGCACGTAATATTGTGAAAAACTAGTCTTGGTTCATTCATATTCTGGTTGGAATTCCACTGGCACGAGCGGTGAATTTAGCATTCTCGTTTCATTTAAATGTAATGAGAAGATTAATTGCAATGTCCTCAGCACTTAACAACCGCATTATTAATTTCGGTTTCAAGGAGAACATCTAAAAGTGCATTGATATGCATATCATGACATGCGTGCAGTCTTTATCACATTTTAATAGGGGCCTTCAAACAGGAGGCTGAGACAGGAATGTCACAGGAATTCCAAACTATTCCTATGGCATTTCAGCCCCTAAGGCTATTCAGCTACATATGTACATGATGGCATTTATTTTTCATTAGATACTGGGAGGTATACATTAATTCAGGATGTCCAGAACGCTTGAAATTCGGGAAAATTGGGAAATGTGCTTGGATTTAACACCTCACAAAGCAATGTTTGTGTTAAAACACCATGTAGTTTATCCTGGAATTTGTTGTCCGCGTTGAGAAATTTTTAATAAAAAAAGAAAAACTTAACAAATTTTTAGAAAAATGTCTGACTTCTTTGACAAATAGTGTACTAATTAATTAGTCGTGCCATGGGTACTTGAAAATTTTATAACTGAGTCTTTGAATCCTTGAAATATGCTTGAATTGTTTCCAGCAAATTTACAAAGTGCAAGTTCTATAAATTTTTCTGAACAAATAGCACTACAAACATTCATGGAATTGATAATTGAAATCTTCCTGTAAAACAATAAGTGTTGTTATCCCACAGTGAAAAATTCTTTATACTACGTACTGATTCTGATCTTGTTTCATATTATTTTTTTCCAGGTTTTTTGACATTCGTGAACTGTTGGAATGTAAGGTGGGCCACCAGAATCCAGGATTGGTTCACTTATGCTAAGCTCGTTGCTCTTTTCATTATCATCGTTACTGGAATAGTAATGATGGCCAAGGGTAAGAATACTATTTAGTTCTCAATTCTACCATGTAATACAATCGGTTTTTTTTTTATAAATTTTTCTCCAACTTTGTTAATCCTCTTCTTCTTTTCCTTTTGCTTTCTCTTGGCTCATTCAATTTCACGTGTTTTCTAGTTTATCTTAATAATCCATTTTTTCTCATATACCTTCTTTCCACCACTCCGTTTAATGACGTTTGGAAAATCTATCTACGCACCTTATTTTCATTTAGCTTCTTTTCATGCGTGCCCACAAACATAGCTTCTACTCTGTTTCATCTACTGCTTAATACCCTCTTCTCCATCTATATTTTCAGTTTGTCTAAAACTTTTTCAATTCGTTTGTATAGTGCTATCTTTAAAAACTACTAATCTCTCCCCCCTGATTTCCCAATTCCCTTGTGTCATCACACACTTATCATCCGATTCCTTCTGTCTATTTCCCCCATCCTAGCCCTTGTTAAAAACCAATCATTCTGTTGTTCCAAAATCCCTGTTTTTTCAAGTTTATGCGATACAAATTATTATATCAAATATTAATATATTTTTTTTTCCTCCACACATTTTGTGTTCCTTAAGTCTTCTTCAGGAAATTTTCTTATTGCGGTCTACATGACAAGGTGTCTAGTAGCCTAGAAAATCGTAAAATGTGTTTAAAATTCGTGTTAAATGCCAGTATATGCCGAGATTTCCGGTCTGCGTCGTAACATTTCTGTTAAAGAGAAAAATTCTATATAAAAATCACACACAAATCTAGTTTTTTAAAATTCTCTAGAAAGATGTTTTGACTTTTGACAAAAAGTGTTAATTGTTCGTGCGAGAGATCCTTGAAAATGTAAACAATTAGCCTTGGAGTCTTTTACATATCTTGAATGTTTCCAGCAAATTTACTGGACACTCTGGTTAATCTTTCTATCTTATTTTTAATCCTTCTTCAACCAACTTTTATTTCATAATGTTCTTATTGCTGTTTTCTCTTGTAAATCCTTTGAGGACAAAACTTAATTGGCTACATTGTCCCATTCCATCCCTCTTCTTCCTAGTACAGGTCAGAGCAAACACGAAACAGAAACAGAATTTTTGCAAAACCTATTTGTCAAAACGTGTTTTCATGGACATGTTTCGATAAACATGTTTGCTAAAAAAAGTTTTCACATCAAAAAAATAATTTAGAAACAGGAAATTTCAGCTGCATAAACAGCAAACATTTTTTTTCTTTATTCCGAACCTCCTCTTGAGCAAACACCGAAATGTTTGCTGGAAACACGCTTTTTTTGGCAAAATGTTTGCAGAATCCTTCGGACAGAAAACTAGTGAACAAACGTTTGTCTAGTACATATTAGAGCAAGCACGAAACATAAACAGGGTTTTGTAAAGGAGCACTTGTTAACGAATTGGTTGTCCTTCTGGGTATGCCTATAATGGTTAGACAGTAGGGTAAATATTACTCATCCATTTGTATTCATCGGTACTACTGTACTAGACTGATGCCCGATTCCCACTTGACCGAAACCGAACGAAACCGAGCAGCTAACCGAAAAGTTAGGGACTGAGCATG
>JAQGAE010001980.1:0-19863 GCA_034696685.1 Julus scandinavius | reverse complement strand
CTGACATTTGGTTGATGTAAAAAACGAACTCTTGGACAATAAATGCAGGTGGTTCGATTTTTTTGCTCGTAAGTGTACATCATCGGTAAAACATAGCTTGAGTGATTTGACGTTCCGCTCCCCTCCACCGACCGGTCGCTTGAGGATTTCGCTTCTAACCGAATCCAATTATGCGACCTGGCGGAGGGAGATGGAAGTCGCATTGATGTACCAGTGCCTGTTGCTGTGTTCGTGAGTAAGGACCGCGGGATCCCGAGGCGACCGTCACACAGGCCAATCGGGACAGGTACAAGAACCGGTGCCAGAAAAGGTACTCAATCATTTTCTATTCGGTGCACCCTTGGATTCGGGAGACGCACTTCCAAGCGTTCACCAGAACTTAATGCTGGGAGGTGTTGGCACATATACAACATACATGTGAGCTAACTACCCGAGAAAGGATCTGGCAGTTGCAATGCCAGTTCCAATCCCTGAGGATGGAACACCTCGAGTCCATCGAGAGCTACATGAGGGCCACATTTATTTTTCGATTTTCCGCAGTTTCTGTACTGTTGCAATTACACAGCCCACCAGCTGGTCGTCCATTTCATTTGCCCCGTTCATGCCATGGCAAGTTTTTCCATGATGTTCATCCAGCACCTCTGGTTCAACCAGTACCTGGGGTTGGCCTGGGCTGCCCTAGCTGGTTTCTCCCTCCTATTTATCCCCCCTTTCTTTCCTTAACTATTCACTTTTTCCTTTTCCTACCTCTCCTCTTTTACTTTTCTCTACATCCCCTTTCCCTTCCCTTTCTTCCTACCCCTTTCCTCTACTAGAAATTTACCACCTATTTAGCAGGCTAGAGTTTGGCTCGTTATCAGAATTAACCAAACAAATTGCTCCACCAACTAAAAACGACCATGCACCACCATCCACTGAATCAAGAAAGAGCTCTCAATCGGTCAATTCTTTCAGTGTCTGATCCAGTTAGTTTTACCCGTGTTCAGTCAATTTAAGCTGCAGGCTTCACTCCTGGTGGTGCCCTTTCATCAATTCCTTTAAGTTTCAGCTTTGCAACCATACTTCTCCTGGAACCCAAACAATTTGGTTTCGCAAAAGCGGCCTGCCGGGTCATTGAAGAAACTTCGGCAGATCGCTGGTTAGCATCGTTTATGATTATAGGGCGGTATCTGATCATCTTCAAACCTCTAACTTAAATTCCCATCTAGCACTGCAATACAAATGCCCCAGTTAGTCCCTATTAATCATTACCTCAGATATCCGAAAACCAAAAATAGAACTGAGGTCCTGTTCCATCATTCCATGCTGTAATATACGGGCGGATAATGCCTGCTTTGAGCACTCTAATTTTTTAAATGTAAGCGTGCCAGCCACCTGCCAGACCTGGTTAAGAGCATATCGGAAGTGGCCAGCCATTTTGGTTTCTGGACTTTCAGTAAACCACCATTAAGGTGGACCACCCACCCAAAACTGATATCCAACTATGAGCTTTTTAATTGCAACAACTTTAATGTACACTACTGTAGCTGGAATTACCACGGCTACTGGCACCTGACTTTCTCTCCAAAAGATCCTCGTTAAAGGTTTAGGTGTTCTTATTCCAATTACGGGGTCTCGTAAGGGCCTATTGTTATTTTTCGTCACTACCTCTCCGTGCTAGGAGTGGGTAATTTGCGTGCCTGCTGCCTTCCTTAGATGTGGTCGTTATTTTTAAGGCTCCCTATCCGGAATCGAACCCCGATTCCCTGTTACCTTTTACAACCATGGTAGGCAAGTAACCTACCATCGACAGTTGATAAGGCAGACATTTGAAAGATACGTCGCCGGTGCAAAGACCGTGCGATCTGCTCTAAGTTATCCAGGGTCACCACAAACTAACAGGGCTGTTAAGCCCCGATTGGTCTTGATCTAATAAAAGTGCTCGTTCCACGAGGTTCGAGGCATCTTAGCATGTATTAGCTCTAGAATTATCACCGCTATCCAAGTAAGGATGAACGGTCTAGTTAACCATGACTGATTTAATGAGCCATTCGCGGTTTCACCTTGCATGGAGAGGTTGTGATTTTTGAAGCTCCTGATCTAAGGTGGATTTTTCTTTAATATGACTTTATCATAAGGATTTTTGTTGCATTAGTTGGTGAATTACTATTAGATTTATCAGAATTACAAAGATTGTAAGGTTTGGTTTTGTAGTATTTATTATTTTTTGAGTTTTCTTGCCTTAGGCTAAGAGTTGGTTTACACCCTTTGTTGTTGGCCAAAGTAGGCCTCCGCAAAAGGGACTTTTCTTTTTGTAGTTTTTTGTGGTTTTCGGTAATTTGTCTTTTTCTGAGTTGTCTTTTTTCAATTTTCCTTTATAGTTTTTCAGCTACAGTTTAATTTCTTTTCTCCTGCAGCTGTATGAGTATAGTTCTGCCTTTTATTTAATTCTGTCTTTTTTTACTTAAGTTTTCTTTCTTTCCTTATGTTCTAGTAGTTTCTTGGTCTTTCTTGGCCAATTTCACTCTATTCTTGCAATTCTAGGGTTTTCTGGCCTATTTTCTTGGCTGTCTCTTAGACTTGCCATACTTTTTTCTGTTTTTGGGCTTTCTGATGCCTTTTTCTGACTGGACAACTTAGGAAGTTGAAACTCTCACATGCACACTAGCTATTGATCGCAGCTCACATGACGTCACGGAAATCCGCCTTTCCATGCCGGATTCGTAAAGCACTTTGTAAGCGCACAACTTAGCGGTCAGCTTCTTTGAAAATTAGGGTAAGTGGCAATAAATTGACTAAAATTAAACTTATATGTTAAGATGGGAGTCCAAACATTATACAAATGTAATTAGGAATGTAACAATCACTTGTTGATTATTCCCGGTTGTGAATACCATAGTTTTCATCACATTTTGGGGGAGGGTAAATGATGCATGTGTACACATAACTTTAAAACTTTAATAAATGTGGTGTTTTATACCCTATATTATAAGACCAATAAATTCCATCAATGTATGTGGGCTCTGTAAATTGTCAAAAATAAGAGGATAAAATTTTTAATTTTGAATATGCTTAAAAAATTCTTTTTATTTGTTTTTTAATTCACTTATGCATCTGAAATGTGATGTAGATATGAGCAGATGAACAAATACAATCTACAATAATATCTCACATTCATTTGTCATGAAAGTGAGGGAATGACAAACAGGTGAGTACAATAAAGTGTAACATAAATTTGTTAATAATGGTTAAGATTGAATTATGCTAACAATAATACCATGAACTTGAAATGAAAGCTGCAAAGTTTTACAAGAGGTGCATAGCAGGAATGAAAAATTGGTTTGCTCTATTTCTACAAGAAATTTGTGGTTCTATTTTTTGCTTTACAGAGTCCCAGTTATACAGAAGTACATCCTTTTTGGATGGACACTTGTAGATTCCTTGACCTATTCTGGCTTTTTTCATTGCATTTACTGTTAAACCATCTTTTGAAATCTTGACAAACTCACCAGGATAGAGAATGTTATCATGTTCCACCAAAACTCAATCACTGCAATGCATATTTGTGAATTCAGACGGCAAATTGGTACTAGATGATGTTATTCTAGTATATGATTTCTGAGATTCTGTTCAAATCATGCTTAAGTCATGGTATAATGTTTGTTGTACATTGATGCATTTTTTAAGTATCTTTGGTAGTCAGGGATATCCACTTCCCAATTTGTAATGATAGCACTGTACTCCAGGTTCACAGTTGAAGCATCTCAAGGAGCAAAAATTTATGGTTGGAACCATAGAACTGTATGTAACTTGGTGTACCTTCATGGTTCCAGGAAAAAACTTTATATCAGCTTTAATTTCAAACATTTTATCATATTCTTCCATATCAGTTAGGGTGATTTTAAATTGAGTAATACTTTTAATGGCTTTGGCAAGTTCAGTCATTAACATGTCAAGGTTTGGAATGTCTTAACCTTGGGCTACAAGTCGATCAGCAGTGTGCTTGAGAGTTGCTCTAATGCCATCAGGTGCACCTTTACCATGACCAGCTTCACTGTAGTTCCAGGTGAACTTTTTGATTTTTGGTAGTAGAACCTGAAGGTGGTGTGAGATTATGTGAAACATTTTCTTGTTTCGATACTGAGTTGATGGCCCATCACTTAATATATGAACATCCTTAACACTTGGTGTCAACACTACTATCCAATTGAATATCGGTTTTAGGTGTGCCCATATGGCAGCTGGATCATGTCTCAGAGATTCAGAGATAGTAGCAAAACTATGCACAACATTCTGCTCATTAGATGATTTTATGTAAAAAACACCAGTATGAATGCTGAGCTGCTGACGTGCACCTCCAAAATGATAAGACTAAATCTCCTCAGCATATTTGCAGTTGTAGTTCTCACTAAGGTCAATATGAATGAGTATAGCATGTTTTGGTAAATTACCTTTCAAGAAATGGATGGACTGATACTGACGGCAAATGTTTCCAACATGTGTCATAAATTTGCCTTTGTTGTTTTTGAATTCTTCAACTAGTTTCTTTAAACTTGTTTCATTTTTATGTTTAGTAGGCTTTCAATTTAATTTTTCAACTCCATTGATGGTGTATGTTGTGGGAAGTGAAACCCATTTCTGCCATTTAACAGTTTGATTTTCTTCGTACTCTTTGTACCTTACTTCTTTTCTTTAACAATTATCACATTTACGAAATAAGCAAGCTTCGGCATTGTGACTACAGCAAATATCCCTTAAAATGTCATTTGGTGTTTGGTATTTAAAAGCCAATTCTTTATGAAGTCTTGAATCCACAAGTTCCATGTTTGAATGAATAATGCATTTGCATGTTTCTCTATCTTCAACATTTGACTTGACAATCCAAAATGGCCTAAGCCGACAGAACGTTGAGTAGCTAATTTTATATTCTGATTGGTTCAGGAATTTCTTGTGTAAATTTTCCAGGACACATTCTTGTATTTTCATCATTTTCAAAATAATCTTCTACTTGTTGATGTATTTCCTTTGTTACAGTATAATGGTGTCTCAGCTTGCGATAGTAGCACATCAATGGTCTATCTGTAGAATCACACTTTTGCATCTTGTAAGATAGAAACGATTTGCTGTGGCTTAATAGCCTGCATTTTATAAGAATATGACCACCAACAAGTTTGTTAAAAAACTGTTATGACTCGATAGTTTTTCCAAGCCGTTTATGATTTGCTGCTAGTTAAGCAGTAAAAGCTTCTCCAAATAGTAACAGTTTTCTTGTTATTGGTGAAATCTTGTCTTTTCAAAATTATTTTTTTGACTTTACTGCAAGGTGTTGATTTCATTGCATTATTTTGAGCAATGCAAAGCTGATATTTCTTTTTGTATCGTTCTGCTCATTTGACTTGCTGTGCTAATTTAGGCTTCAGGTTTAAATTGTCCCTGTATAACTTCGACCTATCACGTCGAACTCGCTTGCGTCCTACAGATTTCTTGGAGGTTGATGGCTCAGTATTCATTTTCTGAGATGTTGAAAGCACATTTATATGAAAGCAACATCAGGCGATGTTGGTGGGGTATCTTCATTTAGTTTCTTTTGCATTTTTTTCTGCTCCACAGTTTATCTCTGTACTTTTGTGAGTTCTTACGCGAGCTCATTAATGCTGCAGGCTTAATGTGAGATTTCTGCTTCTTTTGAATATATTTAAAATGCTTCTTGTCCTTTAGTTTTTGGGATAACACTGGATCAGCTTTAATTCTCTCCCTCCTTTTTCTGTCATATTCTTTCTTCTTTAAACGAGCTTCCTCAAATCTTGGTTTTTATGAGGATTTTTTACCCATTTAATCTAGGAATAAGGAGTTATATACAGTTGTATGAGTTAGCCTATGCTCAAATAGCTAATGTAAGCAATTGGTATAAATTTCTGTAAAACATCCATTAAGCAGTAAACTATGGAAATCACCATTCCCTCTTTTTATTGTCATTTCCTCACAAGCATATATGTGAGGGAATGATTATGAGGGAATGACAAAAGTTTGAAATATAGCTGCCCCTGCACAGAACAAAGGGCCAGTTGGCATGAAACATTTACTACCCTTAAGTAACACCAATTATGTATTCACTTACAAAATATTAATGTTTAACCATTTAAAATACACTAGCTATTATTCAGGAGGGAATGATCACACATAAAAACACTCACCAGATATCAAAGACTCACTTGACAAAATTGTGAATTCTTCCCATGAGGCAGCTTATGTCATATATTCTAGAGTTGCATTCTGGGTCATAGCAAGTTGGTATAGAGCCAAGCCTATTGCATACAAACCCCACCTGGTGGGAAATATACATTAGTGAGGGAATGATTGCTTGCAATAGAGACAGAGCATTTGGTAAAATTATGAGCAGAAATAATTGACATTAATGTTTGAAAAGAAAGTTTTGAAATGCTAAGATAATGCTTATTAAGTATGTATAACAGCTTGTTTGTCATCTCTTTAAAAATATTTGCAATAAACAAAACATACCAAACTACCATGTGGGGACATGTGAGGGAATGATATTTACTATGTTTCTGGTGCAATATTAAAAAGTTGATGTTATTTAAAAATTCTTTTCACACAGAATTGATTAAAGAGCATATAAAACACCATTAAAATTATTTCATGTGTCTTGGGAAAACAATACACTTGCAAATGAACAGAGACATCAATTTTGACCATTTATAGAGAATCACCCATATACGGACGGAGTATCCAGAATCTTAGGGCATCACACTTTTATTGGAAAAAGCGCAATTCCTCTTTTATATTTTGTCGATTCGGTTTTATATTTGCAAAATTTCTTGGATCTCGGGTGGAAATCTATTTCCAAGATCACCCTCCCCATTTATAAGGTTTTGCAACAATAAAAAGCATTAATAAGTTTCTTTTAATCTACATGACTATTAAGGAGTGGGTTGTTGTTGTTTCAAATGGCTGTGTTTTTGCTATGACGTGGAAACAACCGAAAAATACATCAATGTTGTTCAGGGGTGGCGCGTCCTTGGAAATGTTATTATTTTATTAAAGTACTAAAGGGTGACTTACCTGGTTGCTATCCTGGCCTGGTGATGATTTCCTACAGATCCCTATGAACTAAAAAAAACCTGAAATGGAAGGGAAAAGAAAATTAATTAATAATGGTTCATCAATTGTCTATCCTTAACCCCCCTTACTATAGCTAAGGTTAAGTGGCCCAGGTGGCGCCACTTTATTGAGGCTTGGTTTTTTTGTGTTCGCCATCTTGTTTTTTTTGGTTGTCGTGATGTTGCTGCACTACACAATTGTTTTTTTGGATGTGGGGCTCTTCAAAACCCAATCATAGAAAGTAACCGTGAGTTTAAGATTTTTGCTGTGAATAAAACACAGTTCATGAACTTTCACAAAACCTTACATATCTGGCTAATTAATGTACAACAGAGGACCTTGCTGGGTTAGGTATTCAGAATTAAGGGGGATGTCAATGTCAAATTTTCAACGACACTCATAGCCAAACAACAAATGATTAAATAAAAATAAAAATTGTTTAAAATAGCTTGATGATTCAGCAAGTGCATCATATTTTTGTTTTTCATTTTGAACTAGTAGATTTTTAAAAAATTAATAAACAAGTTTGAAAAACGTCCGATAATTTGCATTCTCATGCTGCAGGGCTGGCAGTATATGCAAATTAACAGACATTTTCCATTGAGAAAATCCAGTTCTTTGCGCACTTTTCGCGGGATTTGAATAGTGATAGCTTTAATTCCTAACTTAGGGTCCTCCAACATAACCAGAAGGTGGTGGGCCTTCCGGCCGGACCTTTTTCTATCAGTATGTGCAAATTAACAGACATTTTTCCACAGAGAAAATCCATTCCTTTGTGCTCTTTTCACAGGAGTTGAATAGTGAATAGTGACCCTCTTGGTGCAAGGCAGGATCAGCCCTGCTGAGATCCTCGACGCAATTGTGCATGGGGATGCTCGAAGTAGCCCGGGGGAGGATTGCCTTAAGTATGCTTTCTACCATGAGTACTGGGTTTCTCTTACCTCTATCCTGGGTCGTGTTTATTCAGAGGTCTTTGCTTCGGGCATTTGCCCTCTCAATTTTTCCGATGTCTGTATATCTCTTATACATAAGACTGCATCTCCTGTCTCCCTTGATGACTGGCATCCGATTTCTCTTTTGAATGTAGACTATAAAGTTCTTACCCAGATTCTTTCCACTCGCTTGCAGTGTCTCTTGCCACATGCTTGAAGTGTCTCTTGTTAGCACTGATCTCTCCTCTGTAGAGAGCTTCGGTTCAGGGAGGGCTATTAGCACCAACTTTAAAACACTAAAGGACTTATTTCACTGGCAGGGTCGCGTCGATGGCCTCATTTATTCGGTGGACCAGTGCAAGGCCTTTAATAATGTGTCCCACCAGTACTTGTTTTTGGTCTTGGCCGCCTACGGCCTGTCTCCTGCATTCATTCATTGGATCTGTACCCTCCTTTCCCACAGCTTCTGCAGTCGGGGTTGGGGCATCCGCTCTGGTGCGATTCCTATGCTCAGCGGCATTAATCAAGGAGACAGCCTTGCTCCTCTTTTGTATATCCTTGCTCTTGACTCCTTTTTGCGCCAGGTCCAGATGGTTCTTGGGGAGGTTGGCATCCGCGCCCGCTGCTGTTCGGGTGTGGTCATCCTCGCTTATGCTGATGACATCACAATCTTCTTACGGTCACCATGTGATGTTTTCTGTTGTCTCGAAATCTTTGCCTAGTTCTCTTTGCTGAGTGGGGTTCAGATCAATCAGCAAAAGTCCCACATTTTCCCCCTTTCTGAGGTAACCAAGCGGAGTGCCTTCTTTTGCACCTCCCATGTGCAGTGGGGGTAAATTTTTTAGAGTGCACATCGGCTCCTGCCAGCTGAAACTCAAGAATTAGGGACCGCTTAACCGGCAAGTGACTGCATTCCGCAACTAGTGGGCGCTCTATGTGGATCATTTTACCATTTCTGAAAGGGCGCTACTGGTGTAGACTACTTTAATCTCCAAGATAAAGTATGTCTTTAAATATTTAAAACTGCCAGAGTGGTGGTTAAATCGCACCCTAGCTCAACTCAAAGTTTGGGTCAACAATTGCAAACGTTAACTATGTCGTTTTTTGTTTCACACTTCTAGTGCCCAGGGCGGACTGGGTATTCTGGACCTGGCTATGTGGAAAGCTGTTCATATTCGCGAGGAAAATCTCTATGGTTTGTCATGCTGCAACTGATGTGTACTTTCGGGATGTTTTTTCTTTTGTGACTCGCAGCCTGGGTGATTAAGGTTAGGTAAACCACCTACTTCTGCAAGATCATGCATCTGCACACGCGGAGCTTGCCGGCTTCCATTGCGGCTACGTGTAGGGTCTACCACCTTTACCCGGGCTTTTGCATTCGTATTAGGTCATGCCGCCTTTTGGCAAGGGTCAGAGTAACTGACTGTTTGGCGCTACCTGCTAGGACTCGATGTGCACTTCGTCGAATGCAGGTTTCCTGTTTTGGGGACTTTGCCCCATATCTTCTCGCCCCTGGTGTTGTTGTGAATAGGGACACCGGCTTACATCGTGTGGTGCAGGCTTAGGGCAGACGCTTTGGATCGTGAGGGCCCTAAAAGAGTGCTGTTGCTACATCAGGATTAGGTGATCAACATGGATTTCCTTGAACTCGCCACGTCATTGCGGGAAATCCAGCAGGCCCTGGAAGGCTATGCTCCTGGGGACCAGCATAGGGACTTTTTGGGATACCGTAATGTGTACACTTTGGGTTACGCAGAGAAGGCCTGGCTTCAGCGGAATGCGGCTGCAGTGACCCCACTCTTTCTCCATAAGATTGGCCATTGCAACAGCACAGTTTGTCCAATTTGTGGAGCGTTAGGCACATGGGGAGGGCACTACCTTCTGTCATGCATGTTTACTTCTGCAGGGCACACATTTCTCGGCTATCTGCTGATCCTCGCTTGGGTTAAGCACTGTCCAGGAGGTTATGGTGGCCGGCATTCTATTTAGCAGGCACCCTCTGCCGGCTGCTGTTTCTAATATTTTGACGGTTTGCCTAGCTACAGTTCAGGACCAGGTGTATGCGTCTTACAATGCATGCACTGCGAGTGGACACAATCTGCTGTGCCAATGCATTTTTCAACTGTGGAGTGCTGAGCGCTGTTTCATCGCACAGTGGCATCAGGAAAGCCTCTTTGTTCAGCGGTGGACTCCAATGCTTCCTGCTTTGCGGCAGCTGTACTTGCCACATTTTTCTTCCTCCCCACCCCATCTTCTGTACCATCTTAACCTTTTTTCCTTCTTCTATCCAGGATCAGATGTGTTCGACTTTGTCGACGATGTTCGTCTCTCCTGTGGCGGGATGTTCCCGCAAGTGGTATCCTGGTGGGTTTCCTTCATGAGATCACCACAGCTAAGTCGCTTCCACAGTCGTAACCGCTGATCCATCCTGATACTGCAGTTTTACACACGGTGCAACAGGAGTGGCCTTCTTGGAGCCTTTGTTTGCATGGTGATGATCCCTTGCTTTCGACATACACTTTACTGATTGTGGATCAGGACACTTACACATGCTCAAATTAGTTGACACCATGCTGTCCTCAAAGTGTAGGGAAGGACCAGTACACCAAAACGTGATTGCTTTGTTGTTAGGTTTGTATCCAGGTGAGGTTTCCTTATCACTCTCATACAATTACACGGTTGCAATCCTAAAACTTCCATCACATTTTTCATACATCTGTGATCTTGGTACCACCACCGACATATGCTAACCATGCATTGTGGATTTCCTGCATATCCTCCACTTAGTTCCTTTCCACGGAATTTTTTTATTTTACATATGCATATTGATTTTTACCCAAAACGTATTCATCACAGTTGAATATTTCTAATTGACGCCGCTCCACACATGAAGACCTTTGAAGCGGAAGTTTTTAAATCAACAGGGATTATTAAGTATGTATTACATGGTTACTTACCTCTACAACACAGCAGCTAGCCAGGCTCACTACAGTCGGTGACATCTCTACATGTGTGTACTTTCTGCAACACAAATGACATATGTTGATCCATAATAAATGGTTTCGGCCATTTCCGATGATTACATTTTTATGTGCAACCTTCACATTTTTACCTAAGAATGAATTTATTTACGCAACACGAACATTCATCCCAGCTGCATATTTGTCTTTAAAGAAGTTTGACCACTGAAGAACTGAATACAAGAATTTTTAAGATCAAACAAACTTTTTTTGCAATTCATGGATATCCTGGGGTAAGTAGAGAAGTTCATCAGTGCTGGTAAGTAAGTTTTAAATCTTTTCTCTTATTATACTGTGCATATCATGATAGCAAAGCACATGCTAGACATTGGACACTAGCCATTTACAGCTCATCATGCCTAATGCAGTTATACAATAGCAAGTGTGGGCAACCCCCAGTTACATTTCTATTCACGTATGGTCTCTGTCAGTTTCGTAATGGTGGTTAGCTGGGAGGCTGACTGTGCTGGTTTCTCCCTCCAGTTCCTTCCCCTGTCTCTTTCCTTGCCTGCTCCCTTTTCTCTAAACCTTCTTCTATCTCTTCCCATTTTCTTTCCATTACCCCTTTTTTCCTTTCCTTCCTTACTATTCCTCCCTTCACTTCTTTCCTTCTTCCGCCAACTCATGTTTTACTCTCCTCCACTAACTTCCTTTCCCTTTGTTCCCCTATTTACCTTTCCTCGCCCATGTCC
Source organism: Julus scandinavius (assembly GCA_034696685.1). Classification (NCBI taxonomy): domain Eukaryota; kingdom Metazoa; phylum Arthropoda; class Diplopoda; order Julida; family Julidae; genus Julus; species Julus scandinavius. The sequence continues at coordinate 8,121 of JAQGAE010001980.1, read as the reverse complement.
TTTCCCTTTCCTTCTTTCTTCCTCTCCCCATCCATCCCTTCCCTCCTATCTCCCTTTTCCTCACCCATCCCCTTAAACTTCCTCACCCTTTTCTTTTCCCTTCCACTACCCTTCCCATTTTTCATCTATTCTCTCCTTTCCCCATCTCATACCCCTCCACTTTCCTCTTACCCCTCTTTCCCCTTCCTTTCCCCTTAGTTTTCCCTTCAACCTTTCTTCTCTTCTCCTTCACTACCTTCCCTATCTCCTTTCCCTGTTTACCTTTCCTCACCCATCCCATTCTATTTCCTTACCCCTTTATTTTTTGTTCCCCTCCCTCCACCCCTTTCTGTTTCCCTTCCCTGTCTCTCATTTTCCCTTCTATTATTCTTTCCTCTTCCTTTCTCCTTCAACTTCCTCTCCCCTCTCCTTCACTACCTTCTATTTCCACTTTCCTCCTTCCTTCCCCTTTTTTATCCTTTACACAACCAACATTGGCGGTCTCCACCCCATGTCTAATTGTGTGCTATGCCGCGTCATGGTTGAGGCGGTGGTCTAGGGGATGGTGCATTTTGTTCTTCACCACGTTTACTTGCGGTCATAAGCATGCTTTATCTTTGTGCTTTCCAGCACCCTACTATGTTTTCTGTTGTTTTATGTCTCTTCCAGAGCCATTTTTAAGCTGTAGGTTCATTACTTATTCAATACTGCATTTAATGTTTGCGAATCATGTTTTTCATTTGAAGCACTTGCTAGGTATAGGGCAGCTTCTTGTTGTCCATTTAAGATTACCTTGCAAAGGTATGTACTTAGACATGCAAGGCTTAATCTTTGAGACAAGCATATGACTACTGGCAGGATCAAACAGGTAGCAGCCTTTTTTTTCCGGTGGGTGCACTGGGCACCCTAGCCGGTGAAGGCTTTCGTCCCACACCTTAATAATGTGGCAGGACAGAGAGGGTCATGCCGACCCCTGCTGTCCCTTGTAAGACATGAATGTTGCAATTGGCGTCAAATGAAAATCGCTTACGGCAAGGTGGCATTTGATTGGTTTGCTTGCGTAATCGTTCTAATTGATTGTAACAATGTTTGTGGATTAGTAACAATGTTCTCATAAGCAAATTGATAGTTTTTCGTGTGCAAGCTTTTGTTGGGTAACTTTTCAAGTAGATAAACATGCTCTTTGAACATAATGCAGTGTGAGGGAAAACATTTGGTGAGTGTAACGATGTTTGTGCTTTTGTAACAATGTTTGCTTAAAGAGTAATCAAAATATTAAGGTCAAAATAAAAGTAGAAAATCCTTTAATGATGTCAACGTTTTTGTTCGGAAACCTTTCGTCCAGAACTGTTGTCTTCCTGTATTTATCTACTAGATTGTTTTATAGCCGGAGGAAGTCTTGTTTCTGGATGAAATGTTGTCGTCATTAACAGATTTTCTACCTAAATTTCGACCTAAATATTTTGATTACCACTAATTGGTCAAGAATCGTAAATATGTCATTAATGTTTGCTTAACTATGTATTGTTTGCTTTTTATAAAGCAGTGTTTGTAGGTGTATTGCATGTAATCAAACATGTTTTCTTTCATCATGATGCATGTTCGGCGACAACATGTTGCATGTAACAATGTTTTTGTACGAGTAACAATGTTTTTATTTCTTTTCCCCTACAATTTTTTGCTTGTAAAAGTGTTTGTGAATGTATTACAAGTAACCAAACATGTTCCTCGAACACGATGCATGGTAAGCAAAAACGTATGCTGCGTGTAACAATGTTTGTGTGCGAGTAACAATGTTTTTCTTCAATTATGTGCTTGTTTGCTGTGTACAAGTGTTTGTGTGTTTATTTTCAGATAAGCAAACATTTTTTCCCAGCAACATGTATCATGGATGACAAGCTTTGGTGCAAGTAACAATGATTTTGAGCAATGCACGTGACTTTAGCAATCACTGTTCCTAGTATGCTTGTGCTTAACAAGTAATTTATTGCAAATTTAAATTTCATCATCAAAAACATGCATACGCTATTTTAAATTCGAACATCGCGCACTGAATGAATCACATGAAACACGAAAAATCATGGCTGGTGTAATTGATTTACAATGCATTACCAGCTTTTTTATACAAACTTTGAATATTTAACATATAAACTTAACGAAAAAAGTGATATATTTTAAAACGAAAACGTAATCACACGTAGTTAAATAAAAAAATTAAAAATCAGTATAAAGAATTATCGCAATTACAAATGTTGTGCAACAAATTCATTGTATAATAATATAAAAAAATTAAAACTCAGCAACTTACAGTGAATAAGATAAGTCATGCAGCCAAAGGGTCAAATTTAGCTAAATACTTTAAAAGACATCCACTAAGTATAAAAATTTAAATTAACAAAGTAATGCAATTGAAAATTTTATGCAACAAATGTATGCTATACAAAAATAAAACTTAAAAACCTCGGTAACTTTTCATGAATTTCTAACGCCGTTGTCAATAAAAACGTTATTACATGCAGATAGTGCCGAAGCCGGCAGTCGAGTGGGTTTAGTGCTTGCCTCTTGATCCTAAGATGCTGGGTTCGCTCCCAGGTCAAAATCGGTGGGAATTTTATAAATGGGAGAAATTCTCTAAGTGGCGGCTCTTTCGGATGAGTTTAAACCGAGGTCCGGTGTTGATATTAGCACCTTTAAGACCCCTAGAAAGGGGTTAGAAGTCCCCCCTTGTAGGCTAAATTCCCAGGTATTTAGAACTCGTGTTGCAGAAATTGGCCAACGTTAACAATAATAAAAAAAAAACATGCAGCAAGTTAGTTTTTTTTAATGAATAAAGTAATGAATTTTAAAAAGTTACGCAAAAAAATGCATGCAACAAAAATAAAAATTTTGAAAGGTTCAACTTGCGTGCAGCAAACACGTGGCATGCTGCTCAAAACTTTTGAAGACATAAGAAAATTATTAACATAACGTAATGTAATTTAAAAATATGCAACAAACGTATGCTTAACAAAAGCAAATAAAACTTATAAAAGTTGTTAAGTTATCATAAATTCTCAATTCCGTGCAGCAATCATATGACATTTAGCTCAAAACTTTTTAATGTATAAGCAAATTATTGTCATTGAAAACATTGTTGCATGCATTTAATCGAAAAGTTTAAAAAAATAAAATAATGTACAAAGGTCAGTAACTTGCTGTGCGATTCTCAACGCCGTGAAGCAAACATGCAGCATTTAGCTCAAAACTTTTTAATGGATAAGCGAATTATTATCACTAAAAAGGTCATTACATGCACTTCATTAATAAGTTGTTTTTTTTAAAAATGATTAAATTAATGTAATTTAAAACTTTATGCAATAAACGTATGCTTTGAAAAAAAATAATATGAAAAAAAATCTGTAAGTTATCATGAATTTTCAATGCCGTGCAGCAAACATGTGACATTTGACGTAAATCTTTGAAGAAATGAGATATTTATTAGCATTTAAAACGTTATTCCATGTGCATAATTTTAAAGTTTTTAAAAGACATTCATAAAAGATAAAAAAGGAATAAAGTAATGTAATTAAAAATTGTATGCAACTAAAGTATCCTGCAAAAAATTTAAAATTTAAAAGGTCGGTAAGTTATCATGAATTTGCAATATCGTGTAGCAAACATGTGAAACAACATTAAACTTGGAAGACAAATATTTTAAACTAAAATGTTACTGTTATTTCATGTAAAAATCAAAAGCAATAAATACATATTTTCTTAAGTTAACAATACCACGTTATCGAGCTGGATGTAGGACAAGTATATAATTGATAACAAAAAAAAAATTTAGAAAAAACATTTTGCTATATACACATCACTTTCAATATCATTTAGAACTTACCTGGAATAAAGTATGTATTTTTTATGAAAATAATGCACAACAAATGTGTTAGTATTGTTGAGTTAACAATTTTCATAAAATAAACATTTCATTTAGAACTGAAATCTGTTATTAATGCATACATATTTATTTTGCAAACAAAATGTTTTCTAAACACACCTATTGCACACCTCGTACTGAGCAGGATTACTATTGTAGTAATGATTCATCAGTAGGGTAAAACGAACCTGTCTCACGATGGTCTAAACCCTTCTCACGTTCTCTATTAGTGGGTGAACCATCCAACACTTGGTGAATTCTGCTTTGCAATGATAGGAAGAGCCGATATTAAAGGATCAAAAAGCGATGTTGCTATGAATGCTTTGCCGCCACAGGCAAGTTATCCCTGTGGTAACTTTTTGACACCTCTTGCTTGAAACTCTCAAAATCAAAAGGATCGATAGGCTATGCTTTTGCGGTCTGTATTTGTACTGAAAATCAAGAGCAAGCAAGCTTTTGCCTTTTTTTCTTTGCAAGGTTTCTGTCCTCGCTGAGCTAGCCTTAGGACACCTGCATTACTTTTTGTTGACATAATTACCAATCTTAGGCAAACTCCCTACCTGACAGTGTCCCCGGGGGGACATGCCTTCAAACCCACTGCTAAAGTACTAAAAAGTACGAAAACAATGTAGGACAGCGCGGCACTTTGAACCAAAAAAGAGAACCTCAACCCCTGCTCGGAGGAAAGGTTCTGCTCTCCTCTTTACCGAGTAAGTAAAGAAACTATGAAAGTAGTGGTTTAAGGCGACATCCGTAAACAAACATCTTCCACTTATGCAACACCTCTCACGTCTCTTCACGGAGTCTGACTAGAGTCAAGCTTAACAGGGTCTTCTTTCCCCGCTATTTTCGCCAAGCTCATTTCCTTGGCTGTGGTTTTGCTAAATAGTAGAAAATAACAGGAAAGTTAATACGAGCCTCCAGCCTACTTGCCGTTAAAAGACTTCACGGCTACAACTGCTCCACACTATTCACGGTGAAGGGATAGAGTACAGCCAAGGAGGGCTGGATTTGAGGTTGGGGTGGGAGATGTTCAGAAGATATTCATCACCATTTGGTGTGGTTTTTGCAGTTGTATGAAAAGTTTTAATAAAATTGAAACTCTTGATCACAGAAAATGATGAGCGGGGAGAGACGTTTTGGTCCATATAAAGGTATCAAAAGTTTCATTTATTGTTGGCAACATTTCATCTAAGCATAGAATTCATCAGGCTACAAAACATCCTACAATTAAAACAGGGAGACAGCAATAACTTACAATTCAGGGATAGAAAACATCTCAAATTTTCCACAGTGCTAACATTGCCATTTTCACAGAATTGCAACTAACAAGAAGGGGAGATATTTACAAGCAGGCAGTTACAACACGCTAAAAAATTTTCAAGACCAATTATCCTTCACAAGTCAGCAGCTACAACAATCAAATAGGATAGAAACCCCCAAAAAAAGTAAAAAGTAAAAATGTAAACAGGTAAAAAAATAAATAAAGGAATTACCAGAGCAATTAAGTAAAAGTTTCAAGATCCATCATAAAACTCCGTGATCAGCACGTGAAAGGTTCAAGGCCCTACACAATTCTAAATCATATATCATACAATATAAGTTACAGTGCAGGATACATTTCTGCTAAGCTTGCATGCATGGCTGCGGTATCATAATACTTTATTTAATCCTGTGTGCTCAAACATTGGCTTGGGACTCTCCTAGTAAACCGTAACATCCACAACCGCCATCTAAGTCTTGACTTTACGCAGGATCACCAGGTCAGGCTTTTGCAACCCATCACTAGTTCTTAAACAGGGTTTATACAGCACCTGATGTCCTTCTCTCTCAGCCATCTCTCCCACATTCAGCACAATTTTATTGTGCCTAATGACCCAGGGGTTATAACTTAATGGACATGCCTAGGAAATGTGACTTACCAGTTCTAATTTACCACAACCTTATCAACACTCCGCATCTTGGCGTCTTTTCTTAGGGAGAGACATATGAGTCGGAAATGCACAGGTAATCAGCTTCACTTTATCTATATGGTTTCTGTATGCATGATCTGCCCGTATCCACGCAGTGGAGACAGAACTTTTAGAGTTCTTTTGTCCCTTGTCCAGCAAAACAAGCCTGCCATTGTTTTTGCTACACCATCTTACAGGCCGCCTTATTAGGTGGCACAAGGTAACGGAACCTAGTATAAAGGCGCGTATTCATATGCGAGCCGAACGTTTTGCGAACCGTACGGCTCTCAAGTAAAGATGGCGTTACATACAGTTCGCATACTGTTTGTAGAAAGGTCGAGAAGTGTTCGTGACAAGCCAACTCCTGTCAGTCTTTTCGACGAACACAAAGGAAAAGTCTTGCGCATGTCTCGCTCAATGTGTACGTGTTCGCAATGCAAAAAGTCGATTCGTCGTTCGTTGCGAGTATGAAACGAACGTGTTGGTAGGCGAGATTGGTTCCTTAGGTAAATTGTTTTTTTCTAATTGTTAATGCACATATGTTTTAAGTTTTATAAATGGAGTTGTTCTGCCTTTTTAAATGCAATTAGTTTGCATTACAAATGCCATTTTTCTAACGTAAAAATACAATTTCTATATCACCTGAACATTACATAATACTGGCTATCATAAATACATGGCCAAAATACGTACTCCAACCCATTGTGACCTCAAGATTCAGATAACGTTATAATAAAAATTATCAGATATTTCTAATAAATTATCCTAAAATTAGTCTACGAGTAGCTGAAATTGCTACATCTCTGAATCATGTAAAACATGTAAAAGGTTACACAGGCATTTGAATCCTATATGGTTTCACACATGTCAAATGTATGTACGTCGCGAAAATTTGTCTCGTGCTTTGCTCGGGGATAGTTCAGAAAAATTTGTTTTTAGGCGAACGGTTCGCGAGCCGTTCAGAGACATCTCGCAAACTGCTCGGCTCGCGTTCTGCTCGCATATGAATACGCGCCTTAATAGTTCCTTAGCTTAACCACATAATCTGCTATTTAATGCATAGATTGCCTTGTGAGGGTCAAGCGCTTACTTTTCTAATTACTCCAATGCCAACAGAGGGACAGCATACATCAAGAAGGCCGTTCCCAACCCAGCAAGTTTACAAGGATCATGGAAATAAGCAATAAAAGTATAATGTGGCAGGTGTAAGATTTTTTTAATACCTGCCCAATCCTCATGTCCAAGTATCGCAACTGAATCTTTGGTACCCTACATAACGATAGCCAAAAGGATATCTCAGGAATACATGCCACCTTAATCAGCACAGCTTTTTGTTGTGGCCTCAAGATGCTCTTAGCCACTTTTTGCACTCTGCCTAAGCACTTCCTGATCTCAGGAGCCTTCTGTCCTGTCGGAGAGAATACCATCCCTAGGTATTTCACGAGTTTTGCTGACGTTGTGCAGGGAACGTCCTCTTCGTCAACCTGAAAGGATAGCATGTTGGAATAAACTACTTTCTTCTCCTTCCTGGATGGAGTCAAAAAAGACTCATGCATGAGTCTTGTTTCGACTCCATCCAGGAAGGAGAACATTCATCATCAGATGTCTCTTTTTAAAGAAAGTGCACAAAAATCAAGCAAGTGCTTCAACATCCTCTCTGTGGCCGCATATAGGGCCAAATCATCTGCATACGCCACCACAGCAAGGCGATGCTCCCCAATCTCTCTACAAATATATGCCGGCACTGCCGCCAACAATTCATTGATGATGGAGTTAAACACAAATGTTGATAGTTGTTAACAATGCGATGGTACGATATCAAATCCAAAAAAAACCAAAAAAAACTCACAGACCTTTTATGTTGTTTTATCGTTTTATTCTTTTCTCATCTTTCAGGTGGGTCAATAACACACGTGTGCCCATGGCAACGATTCGCTAGCAACTACAAACAAGATGGCGCTCCCCCCCCCACAGTAACGCCACCTAGGCCACACCAACTTCATTATTGCAAGTATGTGGGGGAAAGGTTAATTATGGTTAAATTAAATAATTAATTAATTTTTCTCTCCTTTCCGGTTCTCATCGGGACGACGTCACCCAGGACTGATCAGTTACCAGGCAACGCAAGTAAGCTGCCCCTTCTATTTTTCTAACAAAATAAATAAGTTGCGCCACCCCCCGACAACAATCTCTACTGTGGCGAGACCTTCCTTAAATTTATGGGGTCTGGTCACATAGGTACGGGGTCAGCGCGGCTATCCTGCTGGCCGAAAG
>JAQGAE010001979.1:0-19868 GCA_034696685.1 Julus scandinavius | reverse complement strand
GGAAGCCAACATTTTGTAGTGGTGTAAAATGTTGGCTTCCCTGCATGTCATTGGAGCTGTGTGTCGTTGCCGCCATTAGATGCGATCAAGCGACTGATCCCATTTCGCTCGTAGGCGCTCGCTCCAAGTCGATTGCAGTGAAGGATCTTTTATGCGTTCACAGCAAGGGGGATTAGTCGCAACTTGTAGGACGAAGTCGCGTGACTACGATTCCAGTGTAGAGTCAGCCTTAAGCTGGAATACAACCATATCACTTTCAATGGGAGAAATTTTAAAACCTACTCACAGCCAAACAAGAAGAGATTATATAGCTTGATAAATCAGCAAGCGTATGATTATGTCGTTTTTCACTTTGAAATGGTAGATTTTTTACAAATAAATAAACAAGTTTGAAAAATGTCCGTTAATTTGTACATGCTGCCAGCAGGTGGCAGCATGAGAATTCAAATTAACAAAATGACAAATGACAAAGCGTCACCAGCAGATGGCCATTCCGTGTTTTCCCACCAAACTGAGAGTAGGCACGAAATAATTTTTGAAAACAAAAATTCAAGCGTGGCTACAATGAAGGAAATATAAATTTTCCCCACCCATCATTTTTTTAAAAATTATCGTGAGTTTTTCCATTTAATTTAATGCAACATACCATCGAGATTTCAGTTTCTCATTCCGCCAGATCGTTAATGTCCTCTTTGCATTCCTTCACCGCATGCACTCGAGCTCATTATTTACTGCTGAGACTAGACAAAGTACATGGTTTACGTACATGATGGCTGGAACTCCAACACTTTTCCACAAGCCCCGAATTATCTCATACTGTGAGAAGGATTGGAAGGATGGCTTTTGCAGCAGCCCACCCACTCTCCCTGCTTTGATATGTATATGTGTGTGTGGGAGTTTAGGGCAAATTGCCATAAAGGCCAAAGATGCCCAGCCGATTACATGAGTGAGCATTGGACAAGGAGGGGAAAGACATATGGCATGAAGAGAGAGTGGTAGGAGATTACAAGAAGACATAAGCTACAAGGGAATTTAAAGGCACCAGCCTGTCACTGCCAAGATCTCTCAACTCAACAGGGTGGTCTAAGGGGAGGAACGGACTAAATGCAGATCTCCTGGCATCTGCAAAGTGGGCACAATGCAGAAGCAGGTGGCATACAGTTAGGCGAATGGAACAGTGACAACACTTAGGAGGTGGGTCAATCGAGTGTGACCAAGATGTAGGCGGGCAAGAAGGACAGATTCACTGCGTAACAGGTTAGATAGGGTAGGAAGTGAATGAAGAGAGCGTTGCAGGCAGTAAAGTTTGTTCAAGAGTTTGGAGGCCCATTGCGAAGAGATGGCTTTTTTGATGGAAAAGCGGCAGTCCAGTATCCCTCTAAGGCTAAGCACATATTTAACGCATGCTTTAAATCCTCAGCTCCATCCCCACATAGGTCACACGTTTCTGTGATGGTGTTCCTTTATAAGTTTTTGTTGGTCTCAAGCAAACCCACCCTTGCTCTGAACAATAAGGCGCTCCCATAGGAATTATCATAGCAGGCCTCTTTCCCAATCCTTGTTTTGTACCTATAGTGTGCCAAAGTACTATTGCCTCCCATACTCTTTCCAGGCATGTTCCTCCCATTGATGAACAACATTCTTAACAGTTTGATCAGAATCTGCCCAATTCCCTTTAGCAAATACATTAAATCCAAATCTAGCCCTGAACTTTTTACTTTATGCATCCACTTGGTGTACCAGCCTTGTCTCCTAGGCATATTGCATTGTTCACGAATTAGCATGAAAAGAATCATATTTCAATTTTATAATACAAGAGTTGTTTCAAATGATTGTTATGTTCATTGTTTTGTTAAAAGTATGTCTAACATGTATTTACCATTGTATGTCCCTCATAACCGAGAAAAATGATGCTTCAAATAAAAGTAAATGTTTTTTTTACGAATCGCATTACTTTATTTTTACTTTAACTAGGTGGGTTGTTAATCAGAGATGGAAAAGCAAATATCAGCTGAACAACAAACTAACAGCAATTTAAGTGAACCACTTTTAATTGTAAAAGATATTTTAAATGTTTTTTATCCTAGAAATGCACAATTCAAATCAAATCATACAAAGATTATTCTTCCACTTATAAAACAAATTATAGAAAATAATGAGATTATCTTCAACTCAATCATTAAGTCCATTCAGCAATCTGATTTTAAAAATCATCTGATCAATGTAAGCTGTATATGTAGTGAAGTGTTTAAAAATAATAGCATAACTTGGGGTCAAATATTAACTATGTTTGCCCTTTGCTATCAATTTTCAAAAAAATACAGTGAAATACCAGCTAATCAAACGGTAGCCCTACTTACATGCAACTGCATAGGCCATCATATTGACAACAATTTATCACATTGGATACAGAAAAAAAGAGGATGGGTAAGCAAAAACAAATGTACTTTTAAGTATTTTAAATTTTATTTTTAACAAGCATTATCTAAAATTCAGTATTTTTATTTCTTTTTAGAATACATTGAAATCAACATTTCCAGCTCAAGATTCATTGATGAAAAAGATTTGGGACTTAATTATTAATATTTTAAGAAATTGACATGTACAAAAAAAGTTGAATAAAAGTAGTAGAAAGTGAGCCAGAAATGGCTTCTCTTATACTACTGACACCAAGCACTCATCATACTTTAGCGAACGAATGGATACCTACCATATAACGTTTCATGTCAACTTCATTCACCAGAACTGAGTACCTACTTTTGTCCCATAGAACATTTATGGGAGATTTTGGGGATAAACATTAAAAAGCACATCATTTCTCACATAAGACCTCTAAAGATTGCATTTGGATGAATTGAAGAAATTTTACTCAAAAGAGATAAAACAACAAGTGGATTCCATTTCCATGCCAAGCAGATTTGCAGCAGTCATCAAACATAATGGTGGTTCTATAAAATATTATTTAATGACATACAGTATGCTTGTTACATGTATATTTTGGAGTGTCCCATTACTTATGTTAAATCTCAAGAAAAAAAATTCATTTTTTATTATTTTATAAGGAAATTTATCAATATAAGTAACTTTGGTCAAGTAATTGTCATTATTTGTTCAATTGAGATGGTATTATAACAAATTTATAATTGCTAAGTGATTTTATTGTGTCAAATTGTGAAATTTTATTAGTGTCCCATCAATTATTTTGAGCACTGTATGGCATTTCCAAAAAATACCTGTACATGGTAATAAATAGCATTACCACATATATACCCAGATTATAATTTTTAATGGTTTAAGCACGGGTACTCCACAGGTCAGCGACTACAACAGCAATGTGCAAAGAGAAAAAAACCATAGCGATGGCACATCCAATTACATTACACTGTAACCTCACATGGGTGTCTGGGATATTTCCTCAGGATGGAACCACAAAACTGACAGTCAATCTACGACAATTTCCATATATATTATTTCCCATATAATAGAATCACTCATAAATTTGTATGTGTAGCATCAAGAATTTATTTTATATAGAAAACCTTAAGAATAATTGATTTAAGAAGAACAAAATATACAAAAAGAAAGTGGTTTAAGTATCATTGTATGCACCGGAAATGTTTCAATAAAATAAAACGAAAAAGACAGTCCCATAATGATAGAACCATTGCAGGAAAATGAATAATTAATGACAAATTTATAGTTAATGTGGAATCTATTCTTTTTCAAAACTCGTAGTGCTCTTTTTGGTATGGCAAATTGAAATCAACCTCTTCCCATACTATCAGTATGGCTTGCCTTAAGTCGGAGGCACACCTAGATTGATGTCCATCTTTGTCATACTTGGCTAGGGATGATCAAAGGTTTTTTATTGGATTGGGTGAACAAGTTGGCCAATCCATTACAGGTATCCCATTGTCCAGAAATCACTCATGTCGAATTTGCTATCTGCACTGGACAGTTGTCTTGCAGAAAAAGGAAGAATAGGCAACCAATCTTTTCAATAAATGGTATCAGGTGACTATTCAACATTGCCTAGTATGCAATGACATTCAGACGACCTGTGATGAATACAATATGGGTTTTTACACAAATCAGCCCTATGTAGCTCAAATTATTGCACTGCCTTCTTGTAGTAGTTATGATAATCTAAGTTCACCATTACTCAGATCATGCCAATAGCTGTGCCATTTACTTGAACCTCATCATTTAATTTTTTTCCCATAACTCCAGATGACTTTCATGGCCCAATTAACATGTTTTTTTCCTAATGCACCTTATTCAAAGGTGGTATTGATTTCCCTTTAGCATGTTGAAGATGCTCAGTGGATACAAGAAGCCAGTATTCAGTTGATTTGGATACAGAAATGTTTGGCATGGCAGCTATTTGATGAACACTTGGTAGAGTTAGTCGTTTTGTGGATAACGCTTTGTTTCTCCCTTTCAGTGAGGGTTGATTTTTGTTCTGATGATGTTTCTGGCCATAATGTTTATTTGAAAATAAAAAAAATTCAGCCCAACAATATGAAAATGATGTATTCTCTTTGCAATTTCAAGGATTAGTGCTCATTTGTGTGCAGTTCTATAATTTGGCCCTGTTCAAATTTGGTCAACTTTGCACCACGTCCCATTTTGAAAAACGTTTATAAAATAAAAAAACAACAGGCAGAAAATGTAAAAGATGTGATTAAATCTTTACATTTCTATCAGCAACATGATATGAAAGTTCATTTGCATATGATGTTCCAACCTTCATTGAGGTTCTATCATTATGGGATAGTGTCTTTCATTTTATGTTGTTGAAGTATTTCCTGTGTATGCAATGATACACAAACCATTTTCTTTTTGTATTTTGTTCTTCTTAAATCAATTATTCCTAAGGTTTTCCCTAAAAAATAAATCTTTGGTGCTACACATGAAAATTTATGGGTGATTCTATAATTCTGGGACAGTATGTATGTGCTTAGTTTTGCCTGCGTCCTTAAGGCGGCGCCATACATGGGATATTTGGCAAGTACTTTGTCAAATGTCCCATGTGTGTATCGGGCATTTGCCTATTTGGCCAACACTTGGCTTTTCCCACCAGAAGTCGGTATTTATCCCACATCAAAGTGGGCCAATGTTTGCATAGTGAAACACTCGCTTACCTTGTACTTTGAATTACACATGTGTGTAGCGGTGAGCTGGCCATTTGGCAAGTACTTTGGCAACAGGAGAATTTTTGCCTGTTGCCAAATATCCCATGTGTGGCGCCACCTTTATGCGAAACCAGGTCGAACTTGACTGTTCGTATCGTAGACAGTCAACTAAATCAGGACTATTTCTGAATTCCATCAAATACAGCAATTGCAGCAGACCCAATGCAGGAAGAAAAATGTCCAAATACCGAATTGCTCTCTACTAAAGTGACCATTTTCGCCTCGAAATTAAGAGCAAAATTTATCACTTCTGATGGCTGATGAAAACACCAGCTTCCTCAAGTCAGGGGGAATCAAGCCACTTGTCCAGGAGACCACCCGACTGTCTGTTGGAAGCCTGAAGTCTTTATTTGCTACAAGGAATGAGGGCGTGGAACTGGAAAGTTTGTTTATTTGGTGATCTTAAACGTTGGCTTATTTCTGCAACACAAAGACTAAAATACGTTCGGTCTTTAACGTGCACTGCAGCAGTTCACACCGGACCTTGGATTAAACCCTCCCTGAAAGAGCAGCCATTTAGGGAGTTTCTCCCATTCGCAAAAATTCCCACCAACCTCGACGGAACCCCACGTATCATGACGTATGCAAGCACGATGTAACCCACTGATTCGCTGGATAGATATGCGGGAGAGTATCTCCAGTGATTTTAACAACAATAAATCCAATGTACTTTTTTTAATAAATTTCCCAACTACTGATATCGATATGCATCCACTAGCAACTTTTTATTCACCGAAGTGAAATGCATCAATTTCAATTGAATTTTACGCACTGGCAATTTTTTAATCAAGGCAACTAAAAAATTGAAATGCGCTCCATTATGCAGGTAGTAGGCGCTAGCTTATCTCCGTGCTTTGGCAGCTTCAAAGAGTCACTTACTGTATGAGGGGCGTGACGTTTCAACCCCCTTATACATCAAGAAATCAGATTTTTAGATCAATTATATATATTAGAACATGAGTATTTTCTTACCATGAATCTCATCAGTGATTTTTTACTATACATAAACAATGCTGAACCCACTTCTTCTGCACTATCTCCTCCATGATCTCCTGTTTTTGTCATGCCATGATCACCCATGAGGACTAGAAGTGTATCATTATCAAGCAAATCCACTGTTGACCTAAAAAAACAATAAATTTACCTGTGGGTTAGTTACTCAGAACTACGTGTCAAGAGACAAGCTAGTGCATATTTTAGACAATGTGAAATTTGCTTGTTGCTCAATACAATGAACATGAGTTAAATACAAAGTTAACTGAATTAAAATTAATGCACATTTTTCAAACATGTTTATTAATTTTTTTTAAATCTACCATTTCAAAGTAAAAAACGACAAAATAATACACTTGCTGATTTACCAAGCTATTTTAAACAATTTTTTATTTTTATTTAAACTCTTTTCGTTTGGCTGTGAGTGTTTTAAAATTTCACCCATTGAAAGTGATAAGGTTGTATTCCACCTTAATGAATGTTGGTGACTACTGCAAAACTGTAGGTATTTGGGCGGTGGCTACGATGCCAGCTATATGGTAGGCCAGCCAGATTACTGGAATGTTGTTAGTGATGCTAGTAAGAATATTTGATATTAAGCCAGTTGTTGTATTGATGGGAAAGGGTGGTGAACGAGCTTTGGTCAGGGTGATAAGGGGGTGGGAGCAGACATTGAAAATGTTGCCAGTTGTATGGTGAGTTTTCGCAGGGGGCAGGGGCTCTGGGAGGTGATGTGTACATATCCATTTTTAGAGTACAGGTTAATACATAGTTGAAAGGTAATTTTTTTAGGTAAAGTGGATATTGAGCATTAAGTACTGTTGAAGTTAATAGTGTGGTGAATTGAAATTTTTGTAGTGGGTCACTTTTTCTCTGAGTTTCTGCAATTATTTTACTGTTGTTGTAGGTGGGAGTTTAAGGGCCCAAAGGCAACTAATGGGAGGTAATGGGTCAACCGGTGGAGACAATGATTGCATATTGCAGAAAGACGCAAGACAGAGAGGACCATGGACAGGCTGGGCACTCATTACACGCACCCAGCCGAGTTAGCACTGGACAGTGAAGGGCAAACGAATAAGGGAAAAATGATCAGGCGATGGCATGATGATGGCGACAGAGGTTAGAGTGCAGACAAAAGGCGACAAATGGTGAGATAGTGAAGAGTGCAAGAGACGGGGACAGATTGGTTCTCTCCCAATATGTGAGAGAGCAGCAACGGCCCAGAACTGGCAGTGTGGCGAAGGGCGGTAAGCCACAGAGCAGCGTAGCACCTGCAGTCTACCAAAAGGTGTGCTATTATGAGGGGTACAGCGCATGTAGTGCACACCGGTTGAGGCGTAAACATTAGAAGGTGGCTGTGAGTAAGACGGGTATAAAGCACATCCTCCCTCAGTGTGCACAGGACGCCAACGATCAAAGGTGTTGCGCCACGTTACCTCGGCGCACGAACATTTTGCAGTCCCGAACGTCCGTTTTTCGGTTGACCTGGTGGGCCCACCTCCCCTATCTGAAGGTTACGTTTACCTGCTCACGTGCGTCGACTGTTTTACACGATGGGTTGAGGCCTTCCCAATCCCAAACATCACCGCCGAGACAGTGTGCAGCACTTTCTACAGTGGCTGGGTCTCTCGATTTGGCTGTCCTGACAAGATCATCTCCGACAAGGGCTGCCAGGTTACTTCAGGGATTTCCGGGATCTTGCCTCAAATCTCGGTGCCTCACACCAAACGACCACGTCTTTTCATCCGCAGTCCAATGGCCTAGAGGAGCGCATCCACCACACTCTGAAGAACGCGCTGCGGGCCCACGAAAATGTGGAGTGGACACAAACGCTGCCTTCCGTCATGTTGGGTTTACGGTCTTCCTTCAAACCCGATGTCAAAGCTTCATTGGCCGATTTAGTCTATGGTGAGACGCTTCGGCTGCCAGGAGATCTTCCGTAACACACCCACCCGTGTGGACTCAACTGACTCCCTTAGCCGGTAGAGATCTATCATGAGGACTGTTCGTCCTACGGAAATTTCAAGCCACTCTTCTGTGGTGGTGTTTGTTTTTCCCGACCTAGCCACATGTTCGCATGTGTGGATCCGCAACGAGACTGTGAAGCAAACTTTACAGTTCCGATATGATGGGCCCTCGAAGTCCTCAGCCATATAGAGAAGTATTTCACCATATCAGTCAATGGGAAGCGGTCCAACACTTCCATTGACCGGCTGAAGCCGGCTTATCTCGACACTGTCTCCGAGTGCACCACAACAGTGACGCCACCTGCCACGATCGTCACGGCGCCTATTCAAGCCACCCCAGTCCAGACGGACGCCGAGCCGATGACACCACCTGCAGCCCAGAAAAACGTTGCTTTCGCAGCAACACGGGACTCAACTCGTTCCACACGCTCTCGCAACAACATGCGTCTTCCCTCTAGGTATCGTTAATCACCAAAGAGGGAGTAGTAAGGCGTCCAGGACTTATTGGACGACAATCGCATGGCGCTCCAACAGAGCGCTTCAGAAAACTACCTTCTACCTGCAAATGACTCTCTCTACATAATGAACCATCATAAGAAAAAATCTAACTTCTTAAACTGTCAACAAACATCGCTGTGAATAATTTCTCTTGATGCCACAGCTCTATATGCATCTCGACAGCTAAAATGTCTATGCTGAGCTTTTCCATATTCACAGCCTTCACACAGCTCACTGTCCAGGTTTACTTTGATACCGAATTCTTCAGCAACTTGCTGAACATGAAGTTTGTGTTGATGCCCCATGTGCTCGTATAACAGTTGCAGCAGCCCACTGCCAGCAGCCGAATTCACCTCACAAGCAACCTGAAAATGTTTCATTCGATTCGCCAGCTTGTAGATTCCACCGTTGCGATTTCGTATGCCAACCAGCAATATTCCACCGCTGTCACTTACAGAGCAAACCTGAGCTTTGGACTTAAATTTGCTCTTTGGCATCCTATCTTGGGCAGCCAAAACTTAAGATTCTTTTGAACGTTTAGCACATACAAAATATTATACAGTTATCTCTTGGACCACTCCATTGACAGCTGCTTCAATGTACACCGTCCCTTTTCCAACAATGGTGGCTTGCTCGCCATTTGCTGCTGTTACACAGATCTTGTTTCTTAATGTCTGGAAATCTGAAGACGCTCTGATCATTCGTAATGTGGCTTGTTGCACCGTTGCCAACTTACCAACCACTTTATTCACTACATACATCTTCAGTCATGCACAGCCTGGAACTGATGATTGAGAGTACCTTTTTCTTCATTAGATCCTGCGTCACTATGTGAACCTTCCTTTTTCGGGTTATTCTTTGGTCAACCATCTGCGATCCATTTCTTGCAATTTCTTACAAATTGGTTTTTCTTTTCACAATAGTGACAGGAAGTTTGTTTTTCTTTTTCTGTCAGCACTGTTCTTCATGATTTGCATTATTTGCTTCCTTTAAAACTTTAAGTTTTGCATACATACACAGCTGTGTTGTCAAAGCATCGACTGTCCTGCTGTCCTTTGGTAGCATTAATTAACTTGTTTTAAACTGGTCATACTTTTCTAATAGCATGTCGAGGAATGTACAAATCAAGAACATCTCTGCCAGCTTGCTGGTATCATCAGCCTCACTTTTGAGTTCAGCTGTTAAACTGTTTCATAATGTCTTTAACTCCATAGTTGGGCCGCCATGACATCTTGTGACTTAAGCTTGAATCCGAAAAACTTTAAGCACAGTTTGTACGCACAATTTTAGCCTATGCCATTAAAAAGCCTGAGCAATTTAAGCCACAAGTCTCTCAAATCAGGAATTCTTGAGACATTACATCAATTCATCTGCAATACTCGTTAACAGAAGCATGACTGCATTCCTTACCTTCCAGAACTTTTCCAACAGTAAATTCTATGTAGCCTGGGATGCTTCATTTGCAGCAAAATATGAATTTGGTTCAGGTTTTTTTGGTTGAACCATTCTACTCTCAACAATGTTCACTGCACCTGGTTGCATTCCCAGTACTATCAACATTCTGGAATTCCTTGTTCATCAGTTAGCCTTTCCTATCACTGACTGAATTATTAATGGTTGCATGATGTCATCCATTGTTGTTCACTTTTGACAGAAGAATTTAAAATTTAAAAAAATCCAGCAATAAAACTTGTTTAAAAATATTCTGCAAACTGTAAGCAAGCTGAACTCATAACCTGTAGTTATTTATCACGGATAATTATGAATAATATTAATTCATTTGTTGAAAACTAATTTGTCATGAACTGATGAAAAACACATCCACACACATAGGAAAAACGGAACCGAAGAGAAAAATTTTAATAGATAAGCTCATGCAAGAAAGAAAACAGGTGCAGCTCTAATGAAAGAAAAATAACATGCATAGGCCTCGGAATAGGGTCACCACCGTATAGGCTGCAAGTGGCAGCAGCATACAGGGAGGTAAACGGCCCTACGCCCCAGGCAACACAATGGGTCAGTTTTAGGACCCCATTTAGAGACCTTCTGTCTCTTGCACCAATAGCCTTCATGGGGGAGGGACATACTTCTACACAAGTGTAAAAGTAGTGTTAAACTGCAATGAAACAAAGAGTCATTTCATTCAAATCCTGACTAAAAGTATTTTCACCAGATAACATTTACAGATGTCTTCTACAGTTTTCAACAGGATATGAGCCCTGCAAACAGTGAGTAACGAAATGAAATACTTTTCATTAGCTAATTTAGTGAACAGTTAGTTAAGGTTAGGGCTAGGCCTATCGGAAATAGGAAAACACGTGCATGGTTTTTTGTTGCAAAGGGAAGTCACTGCGGCGACCTACCAGGCATTTAATTGTTCAAAAGGACTTGAACAGAACAAAGAACCGGAATCAAATATTTCCCAAATATAACTAACAAGTTTTAGTATGTCTGAAGAAAGAGAATTCCGGGAGACACGTAGCAGTTATTCAGCCTTCGGATTTCGACCGTTGGATGAATACAACTATGTCAATTGGAAGGCAAAGATGAGCCTGCAGTTAGAGAAAATGAGGTTGCTGAAACATATCAAGGATCCCAAGCCAGAGCAAGCGACCGAGAAGTGGATGCTGGACGTTTCGAAGGCAAGGACAACCGTTGGACTTTGCGTCGAGAGCAGCCAGATGAAGTATATCTAACATCTCGGAACAGCTTACGAAGTCTGGAAGGCTTTGGAGAGAGAACATGGTAATTCTTTCATGATTGTCTGTTACCAGAACCTGAGGGTACTGTTTAGGATGAGATGGCGCAGTGCAGGTGTAGTGGACTACATTTCGACGATGCGGGTCAAGTAGTTTCGGATGACATTGCAGCGACATGTATCCTTGCTGGACTGCCATATTCGTGAAACACTTTCGTTTCCACGATCGAGAACAGCGACCTAAACATCACACTAGCTGGGGTCTGCCAGCAGATAAAAGCCGAGAGACGACGACTGCAGGAAGTGCCGACGGACTTAATCTTTGCGGATGACAACGCAGAGACTGCTAACTTCTCAAGGTCACGGACGAATGGCCACAAGGCAGTGCAGAACAGTAGTAAGAAGACCCAGGGCTCCAAGAATAATAAGTACAGTAAAGGTGGCAGCCACGACGAGGAAACTCGGTCGTGCTTTTCATGCGGGAAGAAGGGGCACCTTGCCACAAAATGCAGAGAACGGTCGGACCGTTCAGGAGGCACTCGAGATGCGGCCCACCTTGCATGCATGCAAGACGATTGCCGGAAAATCGGTAAGCCACTGGTAAGCGGAAAACCAACGGTCAGTAAGCCGGCAGGAGACAGCCGGAAAATCGGTAAGCCACCGGTAAGCAGAAACCCGGTAGTTAGTGAGCTGGCAGAAGACTGCCGGAAAACCGGTAAGCCACCGTTAAGTGGACAATCGTCGATTTGCGAATTGAAGGCCAGTAAATCGGAGGTTCAAACACCGAAGATGATGCGAGAAAGTTCCAGGATGGCGAGCGAAGTTGGGCTCATCACCAGCGAGTCATCATGGAGTGTGGACTCTGGTGCCACCAGCCATAAGACATCTAACCGAAAGTTTCTCTCCAAGTTTCAGAAGTCCACAAATTTGATAAAGTGTGCCGATGGACAACACAGTAATTTGCGGCACGGGATTTGGTACAGTTAGATACAGATCATTGTCGGGTTCCGTTCAACAACTGATGTTGAACGATGTGCTGTTCGTGCCCACGTTTCAGGAGAATCTGCTCAGCGTAGCAAAGGGCTTCCTGGACGGCATCGAGTTAGACTTCAGCGCGACAGCTGTCCACCTTGTCCCACTGGGAAAGGCAGACAACCGGGATTGCGCAAAAGCCGAACTCATCAACGGTTTATACGGGTTAAAGGTTTTGCCGGTAGAAGAAGCCGCCAACATCGCGCGTGCAGCCGGTATTGGAATTGCTGGCACCGCGACACCAACGCAATTTGGAAATGGTTTGCGACCGGTTAGTGACAGGTTTGGTAATGGTGTCGGAGGTCGATTCCGGCACCACTCCGTGAGTGTTGCGTATGAGGGAAACTGGCGTCCAAGTCTTTCCCGCAGAGTGCTGCGGCATCGGTGCAACCATTGGACTTGATCCACACGGACTTTTGTGGACCGATGCAGGTTGCATCAGCAGGTGGGAACCGTTACCTGTTGACCTTCGTGGACGACTTTTCGAAGTTCACCGTGGTGAAATTCATCAAACAGAAGTCAGGTCGCCAAGGCGATCCAGGACTTCGTGGCAGCCATGAGGGCAAAGTTCAAGCGACACGTCAAGATCATCAGGAGCGACAACGGCCGAGAATACGTGAACCGGGAGGTTCACGGCCACCTACGACACTGCAACAAAATGGTGTTGTGGAGAGGCGAAATAGTTCGATGATCGAGATGGCAAGGTGTTTGCTACTCGAGTCCAATCTGCACAAAGGGTATTTGAGCAGATGCGGTGCTTTAAGCCACATGTTTAAAGAACCGGCTGCCGACCGCTAGTATCAGCCGGACGCCATTCCAGTTGTTTGAAGGCGTGAAGCCGGACGTTGCGCACGTCCGTATTGATTTTAATTAAAGTTCCCTTCCTGTGATTTCAGGAACTCCGATGTCGGGAAAGAACGATGCCAGGATCCATGAATCAGTTGGTAAGTTATTTAATTTTAATGAAACTTTAGCCTTCAAACTTACAAATATTGTAATTTCCATTGTGCACAATGACACTTGTATTATGGGTTAGAACACATCCATTTCTGATTCCGGGTGACAGAGGGCCAGACACCCCTATGGGTCAGTGGCCAGATAGAGTGCTGGCCAGACTACCGAGGACCAAGATATCTGCCCAACCATGTGACCAGTCGGCCAATCCCTAACTTCCCCAAACCTAATAGGGAAGTATCTTAAATGGAGACCCTTTATTACCAATATAGTTTGGGTCCTCCATTTATTAAATCTCCATTCGTTTTTCTTTTCAGATGATTTAAGGGACTGAAACCGGGATGGCCCTTCATCGCCAAACAGGTAATTAACAAACCACATTAAGTATAGATATAATATATATATATACATATATATAAATATAACTATGATTAAAAGAGTTAAAAACCAGATGTCGCGGAGTGGAAACCGAACATCCAACTCCCTCCGTTTCGCGACGATCTCTTTTACACATCACCTGCCTAGTAGATTATTTCCTTTAAATAAGGGGTTGGCCGGTTAATTCGGTCGGAGGACAAGGGCTTAGTCAGAAGATCCGCCAGGTTACTCTTTGTCCCGACGAACTTAACTCGAAAAGACCCTTCTTAAAATGGTCCCTCACAAACCGAAGTTTCAAATTGAAATATTTTGTAGTGCCATTCTCCACCTCGTTGCGGATGGCATGAACCGCGGATTGATTGTCCAGGAAGAGGACCGGCCCAGGATTTCCCTGGGGCAACGCCGGCGACACTTCCTTCAGGATTGCAGATAGCCAGATAAGTTCTTTGACCAAGTCGACGGACGCTATAAGCTCCGCCTCCATGGTCGATTAGGCTATTATGGTTTGCCGCTTTGAATTCCACGCCACCGGGGAATGACCCATCATAACTATCATCTCCGATACGGAGTGGCTCGTATCCACATCAGATCCCCAGGATGCATCAGTGTACGCCCTGACCCTGGTATCATGGCTCCTAATGAGAATCAGACGTTTGTTTTTAGTCTGGCTGACATAATTCAGCAAATTTTCTGCCTGATGCCAGGCCATTAAAGTAGGCGCACTACTGAATTTCGCTAGTGTTTAACGCGACCAATATATCCGGTCGGGTCATCCTGGCGATGTACAGCAATAAGCCGATCAGACTCCGATAAGGATACTGAATCACTTTGGTCCCTCCATGCATTAATTGCCTAGACATTACCGTCCCCACACGGAGTGGCTCCTCTGCAGTCTTTATTGTGACCATGTGCATTCGCTTCACCAAGGTCTCAATGTAAGGAGTCTAACTTATACTCACGTGGTCCGATCCCTGATTAATCTGGATCCCCAGAAAGAAGTTCACTTGACCGAGGTTTTGATGTCGTACAACTACCGAAGGGTTCCTACAACCTCGTCCTGGATCCTTCTATTTTTACTGACGACCAGCAGGTCGTCCACGTAAACCCCCGGAACAGCTTAAAAGAAGTCTTGTTCTCCAGGATAACCTGCAGCAGACGGTTCTTGATATAAACAAAAGTATGGAGCATTTTTACCCAGAACCTTTGGGGCAAACCTGTTTCTTTCAATAGTGCCTGGATGGCCTGAACCGATGTTTAGTTAAAGCGTTCGGCCACCCTATTCTGATGGAGAGAGTACAAATTCGTTTTAACATGCCGAATGCCCTCATCCCCATAAAATGTTATCAAAGGTCCGGAGCAGAATTCTCCCCTATTGTCGGTCTTGATGGATTTTAGTTTATACCGTCCATCTTTTCATTTTGCGAACATAATGTTTGATGCATTCCATGGTCTTATCTTTGCTGGTAATGGCGTACACCGAACTCCAACGGGAGAAGTCGTCAACGATGACTAGATAATACCTGCATCCCCGTCCAGACGGGAATGCAGAGGGCCCCCAAAGGTCTGCATGGACCAAATCGAGCAGTGCCTTCGTGAAATTTTTATGGAAAGCTTTAGCTGTGGGGTGACGCGCTTTTGTTAATAGGCATATGTCCCCTCACCGACTCCGATTTCAAGATCTTAATTATCGAGTCTGTGTTCATGTGGCATAGCCTAGCGTTCCACAAAGCCAGGTCCGATGTTTTACCAAGCGCCGGCTGACTTGTGGAATTTTACTCCAAAAAGGTCTTCCACAAATTAGGCCGGGGGATCGCTTTTGTATGATATAGGCAATCTTTCCGCTCAAACTCCATGACTAGGTCCCCCTTGGGGTTTTTAACCCTTATCGTGTCGGCGTCTCCCGACCAAGTTATCTTCGCGGCATTAGCCAACTGGGAGGACGACAGGAGATTCCATCTACCACTAGAGGCATAGGCCACGTCACTGACAATGACTAATTTTGTTACACCGTCGGCAAGGACAGGCATCAGCACCGTCCCCTTTCCCTTGATGGGAAAGGTGCCAGAGTATGAGCTCATCAGGATGGGATCGTTAACCCTATACTCGGCATACCAGGACTTATTGTTGGTGAGGCTGATCCTTGCTCCGGAATCCCATGTCTACTCCCCATTTATGTTGTTAGCCCCGGTGACTGCCATAAAGACCTCAAAGTCGAACCCTTTCGGATCAAAGTTTGAATAAGCCACCGAGCCTCTATTCGGCTGGGGAGGTGCTCCTTTTGATTTTGATTTACCAGCCCTTTTCTTTTTAGATTTTGTTGTGGTCGGTGGCTGTGCTGGAGTAGCTCCGGTGGGCTTATCATGCAAGACCCAGCAACGGTCTTGCAGGTGACCAGACTTCCCACAATGGGTGCATTTAAAGTCCGGTCCCTTCCCCAGAACTCCCCCGTCTTGGCACTAGCCCAGAGCACATTGCTTGCCGGATTGCCGGCAAAACCACTTAGATTCTGTTCGGCAAATCTCATAGTATTAGCCTCGGCAATCAAAGAAGCCTTGACCCTGGACGCGGTGAAATCCGCGTCCGGCCAACTATGCATCAATTTAATCTTTAACGCAAATTCCGGCGGAAGACCTATCAGCATTTGGAAAGCAAGATCCTTATCCGGAACCCTGCGATCCACCTCTTCCTGGTGACCCGCCACGGCCTCGACCCTGGCAATATAAGCCTCAACGGTCTCAGCTTGAGTCATCCGAAAAATCAAACTGACACCGGAGTTGCCAGCATTTTTCCCAAGAGCCGGGCTCATAGGTTTGCTGGATATGTTTCAGGATCTCACAGCACTGGGTCCTCGCAAACCCCTGGAAGAGGGTCTTCTGGATGCCCGGGACGATGGTAAAGTACATCGCCGAGGTCACCGCCTGACAGATGTCTTTACGCCTTTCTAGTTCGGCCGGCGTATCCAAGCCAGGTAAGGCGGTGACTGTCCCGTCTGTTAGGAATATCTGGAGCCGTGGACCGAATTGGTAAAAGAAACAAAACACCGACCTTTTGTTGACCTAAGTTTTATTTTCCTTTTAGGAGACCGGGAGAACAACCAACCACGCGTTCCCATGGCGACACAGACAAGCACAATGAACCCGGGCAAAACAAGAAAGCGGAAAAACCAACACCCCAAACGTGGCGCCACCTGGGCCACATCACCATCATCAACGTAAGTACGGGGGGTAAGCCATATTCATTAGTAATTAATTATTATTTCAAAGTTACTATTATTAAATTAACAATAAGAGAAAAACATTAACTTACTCCTTGTTTCATTTCAGGCTCTGCTCGGGACAACGTCATCGGGTCCGGACGGCCACGAGGTCACTCAGGTAAGGATCCCCTTTTACTTTCATACCAAAATAAAATCGATAAGGGTGGCGCCACCCCACGACAAAAATCTCCCATGTGGCGAGACCTCCCTTAAATTTCTGGGGTCCGGTTATATAAGTACGGGGTCAGCGCGGCGATCCTACTAGCCGAAAGGGGCTTCGTGATCAAGTCCGCGAAATTGAACTTAGTGCCCACGAAGCAAATTTTGAAGACCCCCCTTCAGAAGTGGTCTCTAATGAACCGAAGTTTCATTACGAAGTATTTGGTCGTGTTATTCTCGACCTCGTTCCTTATTGCGTGAATCGCCGACTCGTTGTTGAGGAACAAGGTTGGTTTCTGGATGCTCTCGGGCAGAAAGGGATGTGCCTCCTCCAAGAACTTACACAGCCAAAGTAGCTCCTTCACTAGATCAACCGAGGCCATGATCTCGGCCTCCATGGTCGATTGAGCTATTATGTTCTGACGCGAAGATCTCCAGCATCCCGGGGAATGGCCAATCATTACCAATATTCTTGAGACCGAGCGACTTGTAGCCACGTCGGACCCCCAGGATGCATCAGTAAACGCCCGGACCTTGACATCATGACTCTTTAAGAGAACTAGACCTTTATTTTTGGCCTGTCGCAAGTAATTGACTAAGTTCTCCACCTGATGCCAGGCCTGTAAAGACGGTGAGCTACTGAACTTCGCTAAGGTATTAGTGGCGACCAAGATGTCCAGTCGCGTCATCCTGGCTACGTATAGCAATGAGCCTATAACACTCCGATATGGATACGGGATCGCCTCTTTCTCGCTACTCATAAATTCACGAGAGAAGACCGTTCCTACTTGAAGAGGCTTCTTAAAATGTCGCGTAGGGATCATGTCTAGTTTCCGGCTGAGGGCGTCAATATACGGCTCCTGGTCCATAATGATGTTACCGTCATCGTCCTGTCGGAAATTTATACCCAGGAAAGTCGTCACCGGTCCTAGATCTTCAAGATCATAGACCTGAGACAGTTTAGCAATGACTTCGTCAATTACGTTGTCATCCTTTCCTTGGACCAACAAGTCGTCCACGTACACCATGACCAGGGCATCCCACCGTAGCCGATAAACGCATTCGACAGTCGAACGGTATGAAGTCCTGCCGTTGCAGTTCCTCGTGCAAGGTCCCCCACCAGCATCTCCCTGCTTGGTGTAAGCCATATAAAGGCTTTTTCAGGCGCAGACACATCCGTCGGTTTGGGTCGCCCCTGGTGGAGGTTCCATCAGGGTAGGTTTATCAAGTGTGCCATACAGAAAAGCGCACTTGACGTTGAGGTAGCAATGCAGCCAACCCCTGAACACAACAAGCAGAAGAAAGACGACACGGACGAGCGTTAAGTTAATCACGGGATTGTACACGTCCGTGAAGTCTAAACCCTTTTGTTGCTGAAACCCTTTAGCAACAAGACGGGCTCTGTGTCTTACGACGACGCCTTCCGAGTCCCGCTTACGGGTAAACACCCATCTGCAGCCAAGGACCTTCTGTCCCTGCTGGGCGGTACGGACTCGTAGACCCTGCGCTGTTTGAGGACCTGCAACTCGTCCTCCATAGCTTCCAGCCATTTATCGGAGTCCAGGGCCGACATTGCGTCGCTAAACGTCGTTGGATCAGAATCCACGATGTTCACCTCAGCCTTACTCCTAGTTCCTGAGGATACAGGAACCTGCTCGTCCGGAGCTTTGGATTCGTTTGTCCGATCCTCAGTCCCCTCATATGTCGGGCTAATTTCAAACTCCCCCTGAAAAGTTTTTTGTGGAATGAAGTCAAAGTCGTGATCGTATTCGACCTTGTTGTTCCGGCAGTACGTGCTGATTTTATTAGTGGAGCGAAAACGCTTTCCACCTAGATAGTAGTGAACATCAGCACGTTGCCTTGTTTGTCTGGGTTGGAGAACGCGTCTCCATGTGAAGACTCCACAGTCGGGGGAACACAAGTTACAAACGGATTCGTGGGCGCCTCCGCGGTAGGAACACCGGCCTTGGAAGCCTCGGCAGGAATCTCGTCCAGAGCTTCCTGTCCGAGTTCTAGTACGGACATCTGTCCCGTGAAGCGATCGTCGGGACCGGTCCCCATGATTGCCTCGTCAACCCGGACTTGACTAGACTCGAAAATGCGGCCTAGTTCCAGGTTGAAGAAGCGGTACCCCCCCGTCGTTCGAGCATAGCCGATGAGTACCCTGCTTATGGACGTGTCATCAAATTTCCCCTTCCGTTGAGCCTGACGGACAAAACCGTAGACCTTGCTAACCACAGATCGGATGTGGGCAAGGTTCGGCAAATACCCTCTGAGCCGCTCGTAAGGCGAAACCATGTCGAGAAACCGTTATGGCAGTCTGTTCTTCAGGTAAGTGAAGGTGTGGAGAAATTCTGCACAAAACTTGTTTCCCAAACCAGAGTCGCGTAGCATGACTCTTATAGCTTGAACAGTCATTTGATTGAACCGTTCCGCCACCCCTCTCCGCATAGTATTTTTCGAACGGTTTGGAGCAGAATTCTCACCTGTTGTCCGTCTTAATGGCCTTTACCTTATGACCAGTCTGGTTCTCCATTAAAGCGATGTATCTGGAGATACAGTCCATGACCTGGTCCTTGCGTTGCAGGGGATACACTTTGCACCAACGCAAGTAGTCGTCGATCAGTGCCAGATAGTACCGACAGCCTGTACCCGAAGGGAAAGCAATCGGCCCCCATACATCCGCATGGATCAGTTCCAGTGGTGCCTTCGAGAAGATTTTATCTTGAGCCGGGTGG
>JAQGAE010001978.1:0-19869 GCA_034696685.1 Julus scandinavius | reverse complement strand
TAATCTCTTTTTGTTTGGCTGTAATTGTGTTTCAAAATTTCACCCATTGAAAGTGATAGGGTTGTGATTCACCTTAAGACACATGAAACATACACATGCTACCTTGATGTGTCCAGAAGTGTTTGTGAAACATGTGTCAAAAACGGCCATTTCTGACACATTTTGATTTTTCCTGATGTGTTCCTGAGGCGGTCCGGATCAAAGGCGCTTTTACCAAGGCCTATACAAGATAATGTAGCGCATCGCAACACGTGCTTTCAATTTTGTAATGTCGTCTGCAAAACTGAAAGCACTTGGTCAAATCGTCTACGTCATGAAATACAAACGTTTACAAAAGCGATGTACCAGCCAATAAGAAGATCCGCCGTGTTTCTCAAAATGTGTTTTAAATGCGTACACTCGTGTTTTTTAAATTTTTTACTCGTGAATTTGAGACACGTTTTGAAAAGCATGCTGGAAACTTTGTTTCTTGTGTCTGTGTATTTATTTATTTATTTCGACAAAACACTCAATGAGTACCTGGCGGTCAAAAGCTCGATCGCCGTAAACTACCGTACATGTAATAGTTAAAAAGGGAAAACAGATGGGGAGATTAGGAATCAATAAATGATCGCTTCATTTTGGATTTCCAATGTTTACAACCACTTTTACATGACGCGGAGGAACAGTCAAACAGACCCCCACGTACTGCTAGGGGTAAATTGTTCCATAAAGAGTAAACTCTAAGAGTATGTTTTGTCTGGTGCATACCGACCTTTTAGAAATTCTGCAAGGTATTGGATGAAGCATCAAAAATGTGAAATGCTGTTATTTGTAGTTTCCATCGTGGAATTTATGGATTGCAACTCTGATTAGCATATTTCACTTTAAAACACCGCATATGTGATATATTGCGCATAGAATCCTACATTGCACAAATCATAGAAGGAATGAGAAGTAATATGATTACACCTATTGTCATATCGCAGAATTCCATGATGATGCCGCATTGCTCAACAACCCCAAAAATAAAACAGCTATAACAAAGATTGCAATCTCGTCCACATTTTTGAAATACATGTAGAGTTTAATTAAAGTTGGAAAAATGGATTTTTTGTGTGCCAATTATATAATCTTGATACAAAAACACCGACACCTTGTGACATCCAGAAATAAAATATAATCTTTTCCTGCAGAGGGTGACTGACTTTTTTTTTTAAAAATGAATATAAAGTCACATTTTAGGCGTCTTTGTGGTGGAGCCGATAAGCATGATTAGCCAGTCATTAAACAATTTGAAAACAATCATAAAAAGCCATTGTCCCATTAAATGGTCTTTTACTCGTTTTCCAGAACATATGTTTTCCAGACCATTAATGATAAAAGTAGGCCAAGTACGGCCTGTCTTCAATCTTCTTATTCAACACCATTAAAAATTTACCCAGATTCTTGTTGCTAATAGCCTTTTCAGGAATGAAATTTTTTTCTTAAAGTATTGTAGATATTCCATTGGATAATCTAAGCTGACTCGTCTTTACTGCCTATGATCGGTGAATAATGGTATGAAATACTGCTCTTGAGATAAAACCCCAGGGAAAACTTAAGTAGCACAGTGAATTCTAGTGATCCAGGTTCAAATGCAATGAAAAAATCATGTGAAGTCTTCACATTAAGCCTTGGAATGTAATATACGCTGTGAGTCGTAAAAAAGTAGAACCCAATAAAAAAATCGCAACTTGGTGAAAAATGCTTCGATTTAAATTAAACTTGGCATTTACATAGAACAAGTAGGAAAAAAAACTTCTTCCAGACATGAGGCAAATCTCGTATTTTGTCATTTTTCAACAAGAAAAACCATGCTCGAGAAACAGTTGAACCGCTGCAACCGGAAACGCCATAGTTAATCGAACCCAACCACTGGCCACCAAACATTCTAGACTAGAATCCAGTGTACTACAAAATTTGGAAAGTTCTCCAGGAAAAGGTTTACAAATCGAAGATTAATAATATCGAAGACTCGAAACTACGAATTAAGAAAACTTGGATTGAACTCGACCGGCGTATAATCGATTCGTCAATCAAAGAATGCCGCATTAGAATCCGGGCTTGTGTAAAGGCTGACTCCCACCTGGCAAAAGTCGCGCACAACTCACAAAGCACATGAGCTCGCTCATTCCAGACAAAATTGCATGCCAATTCCCACTTGGCGCACCTCACGAAAGCAGGAAAGATCGGCGCTCCTGCTAATGGCGTTTTATTTGTCACCTACCGTATTTTCACTCTGGCCGCCATGTTGTGCGCTTCCAAAAGTGATTTGTGAATCCGGCATGGCGAGGCTCATTTCCGTGACGTAATATGAGCTTGGCTCACTACCTAGTGCGCATGCACGATCCTCCATGCATGCGCACTATGACGATTTCGTGTGAGTTGTGAGCGACTTTTGCCAGGTGGTAATCAGGATTAAAGGCCACAGGAGAACATATTGAGCACATTTTATAGTTCATTTTTGCTCCTACACTATAGTTTTATTAAGTGCCAAATTTCATTAAATCGAAGCATTTTCAACGAAGTTGTGATTTTTTTATTGGGGTCTACTTTTTTTTGACTCACAGTGTAAATATTCCTCTGGTGAGTGACACATAACCTACTGCACCCACAAATGTTTCGAAATTCTTGCCTGTGCCTTTTCAGCTGCGCAATTTTACCTTTACAACAGTAGAAGGTAGCAGACTCAACAACTGACCCTGGCTCTCCCTCATTTAGGGTCAACCCATCATTGTGTCGTACCCCAATAATGAATAGCATCACTTAGGAGGGGTAATAATTACCAGGAATCATGTTCTGATGGTTTCATATAAAAAAAACGACTAACTACCGTGTCTGAAACATCAGACGGCAATTTGGTAACTGTAAAAGGATGCAATTGAAAACAAACGCAAGGCTGTCCACAACCATAACATTATAGTAGATTAGGGCCTATGAGTTAACTATAAGAAAATCTAGTAATTGTAATATGACATTACAAATGCTTAATTACAAAATATGTCATTTGCAATAAGGACTATTTCATTTCAGTCTAAAAATGAAACAATTCACTAGGCTAAATATACAAAGTGGATTAAGATTACAGTCGTTATAATAAAAACGTCTACAGATTAGAAGTTCACAAGTTCGTGTTTTAACCTAGTTTACATACTAGGTCACAGTATATGTTAAAACACATGTTACATATCACTACAGGGTGGGCCAATAAAAAGTAAGCCAACTTTATAAAAATCATAAAGTGGTTATTTGTTAACGGAATTTATTGAAAATTTGTTCATGTGATACAAAAATTGGCCCACCCTGTAGTAAGAATTATCATGGGAACCAGATTCCTTTGGCGCCAATAAATCGCATCATATTATGGATTTCCTGAAACCAGAGTAAAAAATCTGTTAAAGGGGTCTGGTTCACACGTTTTTGAGGAAAGTATTTTCAAATGAAGTTTCGCAATGTATACTATGACTATGACGCGTAGCATACCCTTAGAAACGTACAGTGGAACCTCGGGTTACGAACTTAATCCCTTCCTTTACCCTGTTCGTAATTCGAATCACTTTCCCATTGCAATTAATGTAAATCCAAATAATGTGTTCTTTGTCCTAGACATGGCAGAAACTCGGACCTTTGATTGGTGGTCCAGAGAAATGTGTTCGTAAACTGAAGCATCGTTCGTAAAGCGAAACAGCATGTGGTGTTCGTAAACAGATTTTCGTAAACCGTGGTCCCACTATACTGTACAAGCTGCATTTGTTCCCATTTCACTCACAAAAGACACGCAACTTGTGGACCTAAGCAGAACTGCTTGAATCTAATGCACATGCGCACCATAAGTTGGCTAAATGCAGAGAGCCCAACTGTCCAAGCGAAAAGTTCGTTTGAGTACCCCATGTATCAAAAACACCATAGCGACTCCTAGTGAGTACATGCCTGCCAATTCTTTCTGATACATTTGCATATCCACCAAATCCATTTGCCACACATCATCAATATGACTCACTAATGTTTGATTTCTTGTAAAATGGGGTCGCACTGGCTTATGAAGTGTATAAACATCCTGTGTTCACAGCCAAAAGATAGGCCACCAGCACTTCTACAAGTCCCATTGCAGTAGGTCCAGCCAATTAAAAGGTCATTTGAAAAATTGGGTCAGCACATGTATAATGGCCCCAATTAAATAATTGAGTACACTACACTGGACCCTGCTCCAGCCCTTTATTCCACTGTCATTTCAGCATATGCCACTTCAAAGTAAGCACTTTGCTGCATTAAAAGTAGAATAATTACCAGAAAAACATAAGCACTACATTCTAAAAATTGCCCTTAATCAATACCATAATGAGCAAAAACGCGATTTATATAAAGATGCAGGCGCACCATATCCAATTGCAATAATGATTATAGATCAGTAAAAAGACCATGAACTTGAAATTGTACTGGCCTCGAACATTTCCACGTATTTGAAGAAGACAAAAAAAAAGTTATTGCGAAAGTGAATCTTGAAGGTTAGGAACTGATAACCAATGATAAACCAGCCATGCCCATGTTCTTTTAAGGAAAAAATTTAAAATTACAGGCTTATAGAGGACGTTATTGCATGCATTCAGTCGCATCTTAATAATTTGAGAGTAGACTAATTATAAGGTTTATTAATTGTATTTGAGTCAGAAGTTGGATTGTCCAGGATTTTGATGCAAACATGTTGACAATCGCATTTCCGTCCGACCAGGGGTGGAGTAGGAATGAGTCGCTACTTTGTAACATGTGATGTAACTGCATTGCAAATAAGATGTTAGCTTTTTGGAGAGTTATCTTTACAACTCCCATCTAATATAAAAAGTAAACCAGGAGATGAACAAATACCAGAATTGTCCCATTTTACAGAAAAAACATGTTACATAACTGTATAACACAAAGTGACAGTTTTTTTATAAAAAATTAGGACTATAGATTTCTATGTTTTGGGTAGTAGTGGGCAAGTTTGTTGAAAAATCTCACAACATTCATAATGCCTAGTACTCACTAAATGAAACACGAAACTGAAACAGGGTTTTGCAAATATGTTTGCGATATGTGAATGTTCACCATATATCTGCGATCAAGATTCAGAAAGCTTTTGGCCAAAACAACGTGTTTCCATGAAACATTTCAGTGATCGCTCAAGAGGCTGTGAAGATCAAACGAAACATTATTTCTGGTCAAGGCGCTCCTCCCAAGGCTTTTATAATCCATGCGCTACGAGGCAAACCTTGAACAGCAAACAGTTCCGGTGTGGACAACCTGATTATGGAAATATGTTCACGAAACCATATTTCGACAACTTGGTTTGCATAAACTTAATTTCAGTTTAGTGTTTCCTATAGTGTGAGCTAAAGCGGGTCTCCACTGAAGGCAACATGCAACACGCAAACCCCAAACAAACAAACACTCAAAGACGAACCTGAAACAATGAATACAACAACATGTTGCTGAATGCTGAGGTGTCACCACCAAAAGTTGACAGAAAACTGAACAAATGTGTCCAGTCAGGTACGCATTTGAGCACATGGCTGAACATGCGCAGTAAAGTAGCAACATTTTTCCCTTTCATCTGGACCGCCTTCCGAGGTATCGGGCTAAATGTTGCTAAAACCATTGTTCTGGGAACAAAAAAACGTCATAAGGTTGCTCAAACATCACGGCAGGCAATCTTGTATTTATTATTTATTTCAGCAAACCATGTTACCTCAACATTGTTGCCCCATGTTGCCTTCAGTGGAGACCCAGCTTAAGCATAAAGGTCGGTATGCACCAGAGGAAACATACACAAACACATAAAACATACACAAGAAACACTAAACAAAAACTTCCAGCATGTTTTTCGAAACATGTTTCACAAACACTTTTGGACACATGTGTATGTTTCATGTTTCTAAATGTTTCTTTTGGTGCATACACAACTTTATATGCCAAATTGAAAGCTTTATTTGCCTCCAAGACAAAAATGGTTCTCACGTTTCCTTAAAACCAGGAAGTTTCAAACTTCGTTGGAGTGTCAGCAACAAAACATGTAGTCAGTGAGGAATTCTGGTCAAACTTCTAGAATCCAATACATGATCCTGACCAAACATGCGAAAAACTGGTCAGAAATACCAAAACCTAGCTGGGGGTGAGGTAAAGAGAGATTTATAAATTCATAAATTTTAAGAATGACTACCTAATAATATTTCTTATCAGAACTTGAAAACACTGGAATCTGGAATGACTAAGCAGAGATTACAGCTATTCATTTCCAAAGGTTCACTGTCGTTATCTGCATGATTTCTCTTTTTTAATTGTTTTGTCTGTCTAGTTTCAACATTTCAAGAGAACCCACTTTTTTAAAATGTTTATTAGGTTGGCATGGAGATGCTAAGATAGTTTGAACATTTCAACGACTCAAACATTTGTTTAAATTACGCCCACACGAAGCCGAGTGGTAAAAAGAAAAATCCGGAACCAATGTGGATTACATGCATCAAAAAACAACAAGTGAACAACAAGTTTGGATTTTACCTAGAAAATACCAACCTGTAAATGTGGCCTAATATTCAGAAAAAGCCTAACAGTTCAAGTGCATTTAAGTACTATTCCATCTGGACTTCAAACTACTTAGTTTACATTTATTTTGAGCAAATTTTAAACAGATGAGATAGAAAAAAACTGTACTGTTGACCTTTAGTTAAATACGACAATTAAGGCCATGTTAATTATTAAACAACCAATCAATATTCTTAATAATATACGAGTATTTTAGGATACAATTCTTGGAAAATATTTTCAAGCTTATTTAAGTAACAATATGATGGGCACTAGAACATTTTCAAGGTACTTTGCTCCCAACTTTTTTTTCTACAATATCATTTGTTATTCACTAGTTTCTAAAAACATGTCTCGTCATCAAATATTTTTGCTATTTAGGGGTTACATGTCAACAACACGTATTTCTAACTGCACATTAACCAGAATAACTTTAGCGGCCAAAACACTTAATTAAAACTGTTGTGTTAAGTAATGAGGAAAACCAGGCATTCAAACCTCTTCCTTGAAACGATGAGCAAATTCAGAAAAAAATTCCAAAATTAAAAAAACAAATGAAGAGATAACATTTTTTATAATTTGCTGCACAATAAGGAAACATTAAATGTAGCAGCTTTTTCCCATCATTTAAAAATTCCCCGGCCATTTTTTAAAATACAAATTAAGAGATAGCATTGTACAACTAATTAAGCAAAAATTCGAGCACTTCCAAAATTATGTGAAAAATGTCCAAAACATTTTAATTAAAATTTCCAAATCAACTTGCTCTAGCTTACGTTCCACCCTATAAAGTGTGACCACACAAAAAACGAAACTTTTTCATAAATTCGTAACTTTTGTTTTTTTAATCAAAGTAAATCCAATTTTGCACAAATATAGGCAACAAACGTACAAACAAAACAGCTATTTTAATTTGTACTCGAAGTGTCCTCCACCCGCTGCAACACTTGCGCAATCAGGCAACTGCAGAGTCAATTACAGTTTGATCAAGTTCATCCAAAGCGGCCAGAAATTCGGTGTCTCTTTGACATCACGAATCTTTGTTCGGTACACTTTTTGTGGCTCTGCCAGCTATAAGGAGACTGAATCCTGTTCTTAATTTTAGGGCTTACAAAACCCTACAGGTTATAGATTGTAAGAGATAAGGTAACACAAGATAAGATACAAGACAGGCTTAATGCAATGATAGGCCTAACACAAGAATAGGTCTAAAATAGGCTTAATGCAAGATTAGAATCTCCACATTAATGTTTTCTTTGTAGTTTGATGTGTTTTTAAACTAAAATAAACGTTTTTAATACATTAACAAGTGAGTGTGTGATAATCTAAAATTGTGTATCCACCAAAAGAAACATTACACACAAAAACATACACATACAAACATTGACGTGTCCAGAAGTGTTTGCGAACAATGTGTGGCCGCCGTTTTTTTGACACATTTTGATGTTTCTTGATGTGTCGTAGCGATCGCTCGAGAGGCAGTCCGGATCAAATATGTCGTGGTTAAGGCGCTTTTACCAATGACTGTTTTTGATGGCGTAGAACATTGCACCATGTTGTTTTTATTTGGAAATATGTCCAAGCTTCGCCTTGTTTCTCAAAATGTGTCATAAGTGCGTACACTCGTGATTTTTGGTTTTGTTTACAATTTTCAACACGTGTTTGGAAAAACATGCTAAAAACTTTGTTTTAGTGTTTTTTGTGTATGTTTCTTTTGGTGAATACTAACCTTAACAACCTGCAACTTGAGACTCCAAGTTAGAGGACGCGGTGACGTTTCAGCCCAATGACGTAAGGGCCTCCAGGAATGTGTTGTTGTGGATGGAGGACACTTTGAATACAAATTGAAATAGCTGTTTTGTTCGTACGTTTGTTGCCTATATTTGTGCAAAATTGGATTTACTTTGATTAAAAAACAAAAAAGCTACTAATTTAAGAAAATGGTTTCCTCTTTTTCTGTGGCCACCCTGTAGATTCCCAATTGCTTCTTTCACGACCCTATCTTGGATAAATCAAACGTAAACTTAAATTGCAAAATTTGAGTGCAGGGCGAAGGAAGAGGAGAATGAGGGGAATTTCCCTTGGAGAATGCCTTTAGATGTACAGCATAAACCCAGATGAGGCATGAAAGATTTACGAAACTGTCCTCCCCCGAACAATGCCTCCTATACTACTAGTATTGTATATATTGCATCGATGGCATCAGAAATTGAAGGAAGGGGAATTGAACCCCTGCCAATACTAACGCACTTCCAGTGTAGAGCCAACCGAACCCTTAATAAATCAATTATTCTATTTCATCGTACAGCGTGTGGGGGAGGGGGGAGGGGGATAACATTCACAGGAGAAAATATTTATTTAAGGAACGTTGACAAAGAGTCGATTTCAAAGAGAGCCTCGATGGGAGTCCTAAGAGCTTTTTTAATTGCAAGGGTTTCTCCTTTGGGGGAATAAATAAAAAAAATCGACGTCGGGGGTGTCGTGTGGCCTCCTCCAAGAACGAATTTTTGTTTAGCAACATCGTGAAATTGCATTGCCAATCACCAGGGTCCAAAAGAAAATAGATCCAGAGCTTAAGTGCTATTCAAAAAGAACGTCACAAAAATCATTCAAAAATAGACCCCTTAATCCCCTGTCCACAGTGTCCATTTTAGTCTAGGTCCCCTACCCCCTGTCCACACAGTGTTCATTTTAGTCTAGCCCCCTACCCCCTGTCCAGTGTCCATTTTAGTCCAGCCCCCCTACCCCTGTCCACACAGTGTCCATTTTAGCCTAGCCCCCTACCCCCTGTTCACACAGTGCCCATTTCAGCCTAGGCCCCTACCCCGTTGACAGTGTCCATTTTAATCTAGCCCCCTACCCCCTGTCCACACAGTGCCCATTTCAGCCTAGGCCCCCTACCCCCTGTTCACACAGTGTCCATTTTAGTCTAGCCCACTACCCCCTGTTCACACAGGGCCCATTTTAGCCTAGGCCCCTACCCCGTTCACACAGTGTCCATTTTAGTCTAGCCCCCTACCCCCTGTCCACGGTGTCCATTTTAGCCTAGCCCCCCCCCCCCTACCCCCTGTCCACACAAGTTTCCATTTTAGCCTAGCCCCCACTCCCTGTTCACACTGCCTATTTTAGCCTACCCCCCCCCCACCCCTACCCTTGTCCATACAGTGTCCATTTTAGCCTAGGCCTCCTACCCCCTTGTCCACAGTGTCCATTTTAGCCTAGGCCCACCTACCCCCTGTCCATTTTAGTCTAGGCCCCCACCCTCTGTCCACACAGTGTCCA
Organism: Julus scandinavius; assembly: GCA_034696685.1. Lineage (NCBI taxonomy): Eukaryota > Metazoa > Arthropoda > Diplopoda > Julida > Julidae > Julus > Julus scandinavius. Next base: position 10,008 of record JAQGAE010001978.1, on the reverse strand, counting down.
TTTTAGCCCACACCCCCTCCCCACCCCCTCACAGACGTCCTTCTTTTATTGAAAAGTGGGGTGTCCAGAAAATGTCTTTGAACATACAAAAGGCCCATTCAATAAATTTCCAATCGCCCATCTCGCTACCAATTCCACATTTTTCCAGATTGTTCTGATTAACAGAAATTTCCTGACCTCAAAGGGAAATTTCAGCATAAAATTGGTGTTTAACATTAATTTAGGCATAATTCCCTAGGTTTTAAAAATCCAAGTACATTTGGAACTGGGGACACTGGGTCCCTTTCTCCTTTCACTGCCATTTAAAACTCAATTAAAACATAAAATCCAAAAACTAAAAAATACCATCATTAGTGGACGTCCATAATGGCTTTCCCCCTCCCTCCCCTGTGTCCACATGTCAGAAGAGTCCCCCCCTACCCCCTCTTGCGGACGTCCTTTTTGAATGGCCCCTTAGCGCTGCAAAATATTCAAACGAAAAACGTGTGAGAGGAAAATTGAAGGGAAAAGTACCACCAATAATCCAATTGTAGTTCAATCGACCAAATCACTATGGTGGAAGAAAAAAGCATACAATAAGAGTGCATTGACACCGAGAGTGATAAATAATCGGTTGAGCAGTCTCGGAGATATCACATTCTTAACGTGTCATGTTTGCAGGCAACATCTTGAAGTTGTAGGCCTACATGATTAATAATATTTCCAATTTTGGCCACATTTGCAGGGATATTGTCATTAAATCGATGCAAATTATAAGCTTATTTCATATGCCACCTATTCATAGTCGTATCTACTCCATTTTGAATATTTGAGAGTGAGATCAACAAACTATTAAAACCTTAGAGGGGCATTCAAAAAAGACGTCTTCGAGAGGGGTCGGTGGGGGGGTTAGCTGGAAAGTGGACACCATGTGGACAGGGGGAGGGAGAAGGGAAGCCATTATGGAAGTCCATTAACCCTTTCACTGTCGAATTACGAAATATTTCTCTGAATATTCTGAAACTCAGTATATTACTTACATCACAAGTATGACACCTGATTTTTTTTGTAATTTTGTTTTAACAATTACAATTTTTTGAAAATGTCCCATATTTGGGACAAAATCAATTGGCAGTAAAAATCAAGCAATGATATATATCTAAGTATTTTACAGAGAATGCTGCTAAGAATATTTATAAAATACAAGTATTTAAAAATATATCTCATTTAAACTGAAAAAAACAACAAAAACATTATTTTAGGAAAACTGTTTGTTTCAAAATTTAAGTTATGCGAATTGAAACCTCCTTCTGCTATTTATGTCCCAGATTTGGGACATCAGTATTTAGTATAAAATATTCCCATGAATTTGTTGACTATATATGGAGTCAATTTTTTATGTGTTAGTAAAAAGGGCATGTCTTCTTATATTCAAACCAAAAAGCACCAAAAAAGATTGTCTAGAACTCCTAGTACAATAGCATATACTTACCCTGTTATAATTTGCTTGAATTTAAAAAAAAACATGGTGAGTTTGAAACAAAGAAACTGCAAAAGTAGTAGCTAGATAGCTCTTTAAACTTTTGTACTGCACAGAGAAATAGTTGCATTATTTTTCTGGCCCATTTTAGCAGGCAGAAAGTCATAATTAATACTTCCTTAGTACTCCAAAGTTTGGTGTCCCAAATCTGGGACACTGCTAGTAAAATGGCTAATGATGGTATATTTCAGTTTATGGATTTTCTGTTTAATTAGGTTTTAAAAATCAGTGAAAGGGGAAATGGACACCTGAAGAAATCCGTCCCCAGTCCCAACTGTACTTGAATTTTTAAAATATCTGAAAAGTCTGGTATTATGCCTAAATTTGTGTTGAACACAAATAGTAGTAGAGACGGGTAATTGGAAATTTATAGGATAGATATTTGTATATTCCAGCAAATTTTCTGGACAACTTACTTTTCAAAAAAAATTAAGGACGTCTATGAAGGGTGGGGGCTGGGCTAAAATGGACACAGGGTAGGGAAGGGTGAGGATTTTTGAAGGAATTCCAGGGACGTCCTTGTTGAATGGCCCCTTATAACAATATAATGGCTCAATTAGTCCTGTGGGGCATATTCCCCCACAAATAAAATATTCAACTTCCCTGACTTTTCCTGGTTTAGAAACAAATTTTCCTGACCAGCTTAACCAACACAAAGTTTATAGTTTAACTTGCACAGCGTACAGGAGGAGCACCTGTAATTGAATTTTACGAAATATTTTAACAATATTGATAGTATGAAATTCTGTATATTATCCTCTGGATCGTCAAAGATAAAACTAATAATCTTGAGAAATTTCTGTAACTACTAAGTTTCATTTTGCAAAAAAAATTCACATAAAAAAGGTGCGCCTAAAGATATATATGAAGAAGAAAAAGTTTATTTTCACGATCTGCAATTAGAGTTAGGCAGGTATGTTATCAGTGGGAAGCAAACATTTCAAGAGACAAACAAAAATTTCTCCAATTTCAAACTTTTCGCTTGACAAAATATTTCACAAGCCTTTAATTGGTGGTGGTGGGAGGGGAGGAGTGGGGCATTGAAATTTACTGACAAAGTGGCAATGAAGTTGAGCAATATTGGATATAACATCAGATGAACCCTTCCCAGGTGTAGTTGTAAAAGTGTTTGAACCACGGATAAAAGTTCAATAACTTTCAAGTCAAAACTTACGAAAATGCACACAATTGAGCGATGACAAACAAACAGGAAGAACACAAGACAATTGTTTCACAAATGGGCACATTTAAAACTGAAGGAAGTTCATGCTGTGGGATTGCTTTTGACGACTTGAGGCTACTTAGCAAAAATGCTAGCTTCACAAGGCATTCATTATATTTATTTTATTGGCAACAAAAAAACCAACAACTTTTGAAGTCTGAAAACTGCATCCATTTCGGATATTTTAAGCAATAAAACGTACTTGTTATCTGGAAGCACAGGATACTCGATAACAGAGTTCTGTGTTCATAATGCAACAATCTAAAATTTACGTGAAACTAAGTCCATAGCACTTCCTTTATGATAACCATAATATCGCGAGTATGGCAGCTAAAATACAAACACATAGTGTCTTAGGAAATTTAATGTGTATTCCAAGCAGCAATACCCGCTTATCTGCTCAGGTAAGGTCACTAATGCCTAGTACACACTAGACAAAACACGAAACTGAAATATTTTCTGCAAACAAAGTTGTCAAAACGTGGTTTCGTGAACACAGATTTGTCCAAATTTAATTGTCCACACAGGAACTGTATTCTCCCGGCACATAATTATACCTGTTTAAATTTAAAGTATAAAGGCCTTGGTAGGAGCGCCATAACCATGAAGCAGTGTTTCATTGATTTCCATTGATCTTCACCGCCTCTTGAGCGATCACCAAAATGTTTCACGGAAACAAGTTTTTTTTTTGCCAAAAGTTTTATGAAATTTGGTTGCAGAAATCTGGTGAGCATCCGCATATCGCAAACATGTTTGTGAAACACTGTTTTAGTTTCGTGTTTCATCTAGTGTGTACTAGACAATACAGCAGCTGTAAATAATAATCCATAGAACAGGGTTCCCACATTTTCTTGAGAATGAAATTCCCATGACTGAAATATTAACACTTCATTTTTGTACTTTGTTTTTACTTACCATAGATATGTATTTCTAGTAAAATGGTATCAAAATTGAAAAAAATATAATGAAATAATAATAATAGTTGCTTTTTTTTAAAAAAAAACTGAGGGTTTGTTAATTGAAATTCCAAATTCAATCGTAGCATTTCCATGTAAAAGTTTCCAAACGTTTGATACAAGTTTCCAAAGATTAGAAAATTTAATGTTTTCCAATCATGGCTTAAAACAAGATGACATAGTAATTTTGTTGACAGTCTTGGTCAGAAATATTCCAGGTCCAATTTGAAAAGCTCCAGGATTTTCCAGGTTTCTTCCATGACTTTCTCAAATTCCCTGACATTCCAAGTTGTGGGAAACCCTGTATTAAAATGTATTTTGCCGTTTTGCACACAATTTTGCAAATATCCTCATCAAGACAGGAAATCATTTAATTTCTTACTAAATCCTACGAAATTGAGTAATACAAATTATGCAAAAAAAAACATTTCATACAATGTAGCAAATAACGCTACAGAGGAAGCATAACGGATACAACAACCCTGTTTTTGCCCTGATTTTACCCTGTTTTTTGGGATCCCCCAGCAAATGCATTTAGGTTAAATTCTGTAAACCATTTGCCTTATAATTACATGTGATGTTAGACAGATTACAAAAAAGCGTTTTAATTTCCCTCGAAAATATGAAAAGTACTTAAAAGTTCAGTGCACCTCTTCAGACTAGAAAGTTGAAAATGGCCTATAGCTATGATGGGGGTAATTTCACTCACCTATACATCATTACATAAGGAATGATTCGTGACTTAAAAAGTTGACCGACATGAAACTTAGATCCGGGTTTAGCTTGTTAATCAAAAAAAAAATTTGAGTAGGCCTACTGCAAACAGAACAAAACTGATAATTTTCTTAACAATACAACAACAAATATATTGGCTAGTTTGAGCAGTTGCAATAGACCACATTTGTACCCATCCTGAATTATTAATTTAATACAGTATCAAAAGGAAAGGACTCAAACTATGAGTTAGACAACCTGTTTCAGGACGTGCTAGCTTTAGAAAAACATTTCTTTTATTGCTATTTTGCATTGTATATTTTTAAGTCAACAAAAACAAAAAAATTCCTTGTTTTAAGTGCAATGAAAAAACTGCAACGTGATAGGATAACCACAATTTTAAACCACAACATCAACTTGTCAAAATGAACATGCAACTACAGTCGACACTAAAGTAAACTTTTTTTTAAAAAACCTAGTAGTATTCAACAGGTATTGAAAACTGTAGCTTTCAGATTTTAAAGGATGTCACAGTCCACCAAAACACATCATGCTAAACCAAAATATTATACTATTCATTGACGACATTAATCATGGTAATAAACGAGGGAGTAAAATTATCCTCGAGCAATTATAATAAAATCACATGAGGATGTCCATGATGAGATTTACATATGGTCCACTGGTTCCAAAACAACTAAGGCTATGATTTTGAGGAACAAGTGCGTCTTTTACTCAGCCTTCACATACCATAAAACAAATTTTGATAATCTACATGTTTTCTACATTCAATTAAGCTAGTAATCCATTCACAAAATCGATTGTGTCCATGCCCATTCCACGTACAAGGGCAATTGGGATTTTCAGCACACCCTGTATAGTTATGGGGACCGATTCTCATTAAATGTATGTAGTATACGCTGAACAATGAATTGAAATGTGGCGGCGCTGAGACTGCCTAGACAGTTATCTCTGTTGGGATTTTCCAAAATTGTTTCTCGAAAGTCTCACGGGCGCTTTTTGCGCCGTAAAACTGTATTTTTAATCTAAATTCTCAGAACGTACTATAATAAAAATGGCGCGCGGCGTGCCATAGTTGAAATCGAAAAAGTTTTCAGGCTTACCTGTTAATTTCCTGGTCGGACGAATTCATATTACGCGACCATAATCCGAAAGATCACATTCCAGAACAGCAAATCCGTGTTATAATATATAAAACAAAAAAAATCCCGAGCACCACAAACGAGAAACAACTAGAAAATGAAGAAAAGTTTCACCGAGGGTAGACTAGGAAACATGACCGCCGCTTCCTCCCCATATCTCCCTCAGTTTGGGAAAATAAGTTCAAAAATATCCAAGTTGCGAAAGCGTAGTTTAAACAAAGTTCATGACGAAACCACTGATAATCCTTGTTGGGTACAGTAAAATCGAATGGGCGAACAACAAACACTCCTTCGCGTTTTTTACTGCCACCCAACAACACGCGAACAACGCTCTTTAACCAAAGCCAACAAGTGAATGAATGCCACAGGAAGCATTCCCCGCTCAACGTAGGAAGCGCGCAGCCGCCATATTGGGAGTCACGAAGAACTTTCGTTGCTATACAAACAACACTCCGATAGTGTTATATTTTTGAAAAACAAATTCTCAAATATGGAAAAACCTTAATATATGATTGTTAAGTCGATCATAAGGATTTCTAATATTTAAAAAATGGATAGCGGGCTTTCCATGCGAGCTTATAAACACCCACAATTTTAATGATTACATTTTTAGGGCTCTTAGTTCTTCACCATGTGTTATATTTATTGAAATAACGTAAATTGTCATTTGTCATTATATATAGGTAGAGAAAGTTACACAAAACTTTTATATAAAGTTCACGCAAGTCGGTACACAGTCACGTAAGCCGATTTACAGCCGTAAGCCGTTTCACAGCACCAGCGCTGCTGAAGTTGTACTCTACCTATATATAATGACAAATGACAATTTACGTTATTGGCTGTAGCCAATAGCGAAAGCAAAGACGGACGGTAGAATAATAAGCTCATAACATGAAATTTCCGATTGTAAAATGGAGGAAATCATAAAATAAGGGTAAACTAGGCATTTTAATAACTTAAATGTTAGGCGGAAAACAACATTCAATATCGTTTAATTAACTCCGCCATATTGGGAGTCACGACGAATTTTCGTTGCTATCTAAACAATCAGTACTTATGCAGGAACACTCCGATAGTATTATATATTTTTTGAAATACAAATTCTTAAATATGGAAAACTTTTAATATGTGATAGCTAAGTCAATCATAAGGAATTCTAAAAAAAAATAGAAAATAGATAGCGGGTGAGCTTATACACGCCCCAACTTGAATATCGATAATCTAAGTTATCAGAAGTTTTCAGAATGTGTTTAATACAGGACAACAAACCACGCTACCCTTGAAACTAACCGGTTAAGAGATTTTGGAGTGGAATTATCCATGTCGACCGCCCTTTCCTTTTCAGGATTAAACTTTCCATCAAAAATAACCTTTATTTTGACTAAAGACAAGTCTTGGGCACGCCTCGTACAAATTGTATCGCCACACGAGTTTACACCCAGGGAACAGTATACGACCATTCAATATATGTGATTCCATACGGATGGCCACACAAAATCGGGCTAAAATTGTCACGGCACAACATCCGGAGTCTCTTTTTTCTCAAATTGCTAAAGAAAAACCACGACTTGAATAATAAAAACCTGCTCCATAATGCAAATTCTTATGTTATCCACAAACAATAGAGGAGTTCTACATTACGTTTAGCGCCCTCTGTGGTAGTTTTAGGGTCTTTCATGAGGGGGACAGGCCAAAACCGTGTCGTTGAGTTACCCGTGTTTTTTTCGCTCTTCAAAAAGTTTTCAAACATTATGAAGTGGAATTGTTGTGTTCCATGTTGTAAAAACAACTTTAGGAACGTCAATTCCAAGATTTCATACCACAGGAACCCTAAAAACTCCAATATAAGAAAGACATTTATTGTATATATGCAGGTGACATTCAAATAAAACGCCATTTTGTTTAAATAAAATGGTTTGCACGTGGCCTACACGTTCTCAAAGAGGAATTTCCACTCTCAAATTTCAAAAAGTTACGTTAAATTTCCCAAATATCACAAAAATCCGTTTTTAAAAGAGCAAAATCAATGGGAAAGCTATATGGACGACGCTGGGGTGTCCTCCCAGCAAATTTGGCCACTAGAGGCGCTCATGCATGGCACATGCGCCGTTTTGTAATGTAGACCTCCTCTATTCCATTATCATGGTCATCATTTCAAAACAGCTTCACTTTTTTAGCACGGCATACACAAACCTGGCTCAAGAATTACAGGTGAGATAAGGTGACCAGCCTGGGAGAGACACACTCTGTAAGCGAGGGTGAGTGGGCAGGTGAGGACGAGGAATCAGGACAGGTTTTGGGGCCAAGCCCCTCGTTTTTTACCTGTTCTGTGAACCCCCGTGCGTGCACCCCTATTGAGAAACCAGTGCCATTGTTATGCAGTCAGCCATTGAGCATGGAAACCGTTCACATTTTTCTATGCATGCGTACCTCCAGTAACTAACCAACCTGAGATATTAACTATTTCCCTCAGGTAACTTTGCCTGCCTCGTACTCAAGATTAAGAAATTTCTCCCCCTTCTCCTTGCATGCTGTCTGCATTTTCTGGCTTCCTGTCCAGCAAAAATCCATGAAAAAAAGCTAATTTTCAAGGGGGATATACAAATTCAAGCACACTTTTAGATTTTCAAGGCTGTTGTACACCCTGAACAATAATCTCCTAACAATCGTCATGTACTGCATATCAGAGTGATGTTTATCGATAACCTGCTGTAATTAAATATTTCATTTAGTATTCATTACGCAATTCTATATGGTTGGGTGCGTAGAATTTAAGATACAGTTAATTAATTATCCCGTTATTACAGTTGTTGTTATTGTCTATATCCATACACTTATTGTCATCATTACTAATGATCGGTCCTAGCAACTTGCTTAATTGGTCACTTGAGTCACATACCAAATTAGTTGACATTAAAACTAGGTTGGTGAAGTTAAATTAATTAAAATACAAATAATTGATATATGGAGTGGCCACACAAAAAAGAGGAAACTTTTTCATAAATTCGTAACTAATAACCATAACCAGGTGGAAAATAACTAGAACATTATCAAAAGGATCATGAAGGCTAAAAGATTCCGTGCAGAGATTCTGACCAAGGTTGGTCCAGACTATCCAAAAACACAGAGCAAGAGCAAAGTTTTGGAAACATTTTCAAAAACATGTTTTACAAAACTTAAAGTTTGGATGCTCCAAAAAACATGTTTTCGGCTTTTTGCTTTTAAAAGCATCAAAACATCAAAACTGAAAAACAAGTTTTGAAAAACATGGTTTTACAAAATGTTTTGAAAAACATGGTTTTACAAAATGTATTCAAAAACACGGTTTTAAAAGATGTTTTCAAAAACACGGTTTTACAAAATATTTTCAAAAACACGGTTTTACAAAATGTTTTCAAAAACACGGTTTTACAAAATGTTTTCAAAAACACGGTTTTACAAGATGTTTTCAAAAACACGGTTTTACAAAATGTTTTCAAAAACACGGTTTTACAAAAAGTTTTCAAAAACACGGTTTTACAAAATGTTTTCAAAAACTGCTTTTGCTTTGGGTGTAGTGTGGACCCACCAGACTTGGCCAAGCCTACAAGTAATGAAAATGGGGGAGAGACATTGGCCACAGTTTATTGTTCTAGTTGTCTGTCTGGTGACGGCACATGAGTCACCAATGGGCAGACATTCACCCCGGAGCTCTCATTGATGCCACATTTGTCATTATCTTTTGTGAGCCCAGTGCTACATATCGCACTCATCAAAAGTTGGTGTAAAACAAAAGACATAGTTTCCACAATGTTCGTGTGTCATCGCGTCAGAAGCCACCTCATCTCCATTTACAATGAGTGCCACATTTTTGTGGGGGTCAAGCAGTCAAAAGTATGTAGTTACCCTTCTCATATGTGAAGTTCAGAGGCATCAACTATTTAAAAACAGACACATTCCACCACGTATATATTTGCAACTGATAACCTCTAGTTTTTCGGGTTACACATAAATAAGATCTCACAATTTTTTGTCCTTTTAAACAGACTGAGAAATCCAGACCACATGCAAATTACACAAACACGAGCATAAGAAGTTTTAGATTAACTTTGAAATAGCTTTGTGAAAAATAAATTCTGAATTCCAAATATGCGTAACGTATTAAAACAAGATGTACAGGGTGGCCGCAAAAAGGAGGAAGCTTTTTCATAAATTCGTAACTTTTTTGTGTTTTGTTGGAATGGTGCGCACCTGCTGGTGTTCAGATGGGTCAAATCGTTTTCCCCCGCCTATTTGTTAAGGCTCCTACACACTTCCACGTTTTCGCTACGTTACGCCTTACGTGAAGTTTTGATGTCACTAGCAGACAGCTTCGCCACGCGTAAGGTACGTAAGGGCTACGTAAGAGAATAGAAACAGTTTCTATTTCGACCAATGGGGAAGCGAGATTTCAAC